>WUAM01000262.1:4625496-4663949 GCA_024336885.1 Actenoides hombroni
TCCTCCCACATGTTCTCAAGGCATTCTGCCTTTATTCTTTTTTCGCTCCTTAAGGCATCCTGAAGATTGTTTATATATTTATATATAATATATTTATATATGAAGTAATTTTCTCATGTGTCTTGGAAGCAATGACCAAGATAAAGTAGCCTCACTGCTGCACATGAGACCAACCCTATATAGACAAAGGGCTGGAGAGAAGATGGGATCTCAGAAGACTTGCTTGAGGTCAAGCAGGCAATGGTGAGGAGCCCAGACCCCTGATCTCCATCCATTCCCCTATCATCAAGACCCCAGGCTTTTCTTCTGTATGTATTTTTAATGCCTTCTAACTTCTCAGCCTGCCGTGGTTTTCCCCTTTTAGCCTGATCTTCAGTGCCTTGTCCCATCACTGAACATTGGATTAGATGATCTCTAAGGTTCCTTCCAGCCTAACCCATTCTATATCTAGCACAATTCATTATTTACCTTAGTGCATCCACTGGAAGGACTGTCTGTCTTCCTGCTCAGAGAGCGTACAAATATATTGTGTTAGCCTTCTACAGGGCATTACTGATGCAGACTGCTTGGATATGTATTATCCTCTCAAGATTCTTGGCAGGAAACAAAGCTTTCAGCTCGGTGTCTACCAAAATGAGGCATGAGGTATTTAGAGAAAAACAGGAAGGTGAAGCTAAGCTCAGTGTGAAGAGGTTACAGGCTGTTTTCCTTGGTGCATAGTAAACACAGATGCTAGTGTTTAGACATGAGCGCGGGGATGAGTCTTGGTTCCTCCGGAACGCTAATCTTGATCAGAAGTGGGAGTTCAGCACCTTTTGCAGTGGAACCTCATTTGAAACAAGAATGAAAATCAAGGGTAGCTTTGGACCCTGTAGCAGAAACCACAGCTTATTCAACAGAGAACAGCTGATGCCTCTGGCTTTGTCCAGTAACTACTTACACAGCTTTTGAGGGCACTAATATGCTCATTATTGAAGAAATGGTGTCCCAAAGGTAAAGGTAGGAGTGCGTGTGTGTGCATGCACATGCCCTCTGCTGGGTACACAGGCCCTGCTCTGTTCAGATACCGCTCACAACTGACTGACACACATCGACTTCACTCACCCTCTGAGCCGCGGTGAGCAGCTGCATTGTCACAGGAACCTCTGTCTGGCATCATGTTTGACTTTGACCAAGCACCTTTCCTCCAGCTCTCTGCCCAGCAAAGCCTACACATAAAAACAATTAACTGAGAGCATTAGCATAACACAGGATCTGACTTGCAGAAGAGCAATTAACAGTGTTCAGTGGTGCTGGCCTGCCCTGCAGGATTAGTTCTGCTAGCCCAACCCAGCTGATGCCCTCCCATGCTAACCTGCTATGGCCACTGCCTCCTGAGCACTGAGGACCTCCTGCCCCTCTCAGGGTTTGGGAGCCCTGTTGCTATTTCTCCTCAGTGTGTTTTCATCTGGGGTGACAATCTCATACAGGCAGACAGCTCCCTCTTGTGATAACACTGCTCCCACAGAAGTCACGGCTCCTGAACCCCAAACTGCTTCAAGACCTTCTCTTTTGCCTTGGCCACCTCTGAACATCTCTAAGTTCCCCGTGTGCCTGCCATAACCATTTCTAGTTATGCAGGAATCCTTGTTTCACCTCCACGTGGTGCAGACTGCTGGCAGCTATGATGTACGCATCACTGACACCACTTGGTGAAGTAGCTGGACCTTTTGATACCAGCTACACTTTTCATCAGCAATGCTCTTGCCTCATCTCTTTCAAGCTGATGTTCTCCATAGGCTTCAAGGACTGGGTAGCTTTCTTTCCTAACCAGATCTTATTTGCTGCATCGTATTTCAATAACAGGACCTCCAGTAGTTTCTTCACGAGCATTTTGTCTCAGATTCTGTCTTTCTTTTGGGTCTCCAAATGGTCACACTGACTCACGGTGTTAACTGCTCCATGCTCCTTGCTCATCCTGGAGTTTTATTCCTGGTACCATTCATTATTCAGAAATTGCTCAGAACCAAAGAATGTGCTTCATTTGATGTCTAACCTTGAACCAGCACTGTTCACCAAAAGCAGCGTCGAGCAAGCAGTTTTAATTTTCTTCAAGTCTTTGACAGGTACAGCACCTCTCTGCCCCACCTCACTGCTAAGAGAAATTTTCCTTCGTGAAAAGCACTTGTACTTGCAAAAGAAGGAGCATTTCTACTACCTTCTCTGTAAACCTTTGAGTGGGCTTGGGTCTCTCAGTGGCAAGTGGGATCTGCCGCACTGTCATATGCTTGTTAATACCCTTGAAACTGCATCAGCTTGCAGTTTTACCTCATCACATCAGTGCAATTTAAGATCTCTGAATAAATACACAGTTAATTCAAGTCTTACATAAATCAAGCACTGGGGATTACTTGTGCAAATAAATGAGAATGAGATTGCAAGTACAGTTGGCCAGGATCTTTTTTCTTTCTGAAACAGAATGGTCTGTGGAAACATTGTAGAATCCTCAAAGCTCCTCCTGTGAGCATTATCTGGGGCCTAGGAGCAATCTATGGTCCCTGCCATACTGGGCCTGAGACTTACCAGTTCACCTTATTCGGGATAGGGATTGAACACCCTGACTACTAAACTGTTCCTCAACTTCACAGGAATCTGTGCTCTCCCTCTCACATGCACTCTTCCTTTCTCCCATGTGTTTTCTTTCCTTCAAAGCATCTTCCCCTTTTTCTCCCGCAAAATAGACTTCCTCTTCCTTTTCTCCTGCAGAACAGATATCCTCTTTTCTGCTCAGCACAACTTCCAGCATTTAGAAATAGAAAAAGCCGCTGAGAAATGAAGTGAGAGGGAAGAAATAACTGTTCTCACTTCTGTAGCATGACCTGAGACCTCAAAATGCTTTTCACACTTGAATGGTCTATATCAGAAAACTGCTGGATAGCAAGTGAGTATTAATACGACCATCCTAAGACTGGCAAAACAGTTCTGCGGTAGCTCTGAAGAGCGATTGGCCTGGGATACCAAGGGAGAAAGACCAGACAACACAGGGCCTGACGCTCAGTGCATCTCGTTTAGGTGCTGCACACTGGTAGGGGGAATTAATTGCAACAAGATCCAGAAATAAGACTGAGCCTCAGATACATCGTCTTTCACTGCATATTTCACTGCAGCTGCTAATTAGAGTATGATGCATCCCTCACTTCCTAGAAATTGTACCCAGATTTTCTGAGGCTAAAAGCAGACTCAAGAAACATCTTCCTTTTCTGCACTTAACACTGAAGCAGCTGTAGCTCAAAGCTTCATGTGGCAAGGGGCTTCACCAGGAACTAAATTACTGACTGGAAGTGCTCTATTTTTCCAGTTTGGTGGCTGCAATTTCTGCTTTGTATTATTGCAGTACCTTCTAAGCTGTGCAAGGGTCCTTTGTGCCTTGTGTTGCAGAAAGCAGGTGCTGGCCTATAGAACAGCCTGCCTGTGCAGATAAGAAGAGTGACACAGAGCAGGGAAGTGAGCCATGCAAAGGGAGGGAGTCATTAAGTGACAGACCAAAGATCCTGCTGTGCCATCCTCCTCCCTCTCCTTCACTGGCTCTGCATCCAACTCTGCCCTTCCCACTGACAGCTGAACCCCAGCCAAGATTTCCCTCCTTTCCCTTTTCTCCTCCTTGCACAGTTTCTCTGTATGGCCTTAATTCTCAGAGCTTCAACAGTCCCAGGAGGAAGGAGCATCAAACCTAGTTACACATTTATCAGGACCTCACCTTGACTAGGCTGCCCTGGTGATATCCTTATATACTTCTGCTGCTTTGCTGCTCCTCAGGTCTCTCCTTCTGCTAGCAGTCCCTAGTCTGGTTCTGGAGTGAGGTATTTTGAGACTCCCAGACAGGACGGGAATGTCACAGCATGCCAGGAAGTCACCAAAGCACTCCTTATGCTCCTCTGAATCATTCTGGTGCCAGAAATTTTGTCTCTGTTTCACACACCCCAAAAATGTCTTCAAAACAGCAGTTACAGGTAACAGTCTTCAGGCTCCACAAGGCTGGGAGCAACCAAGGCCAAGTTTAGTTCAGACTCAGGGTACAGAGAGTCTATCAGATGAAGTCTGGACTCATGATCCCTCCCTGGCTACTCAAGTTGCGTGCTTCAAAGATACAAGACTTGAAGGAACTGTAGTGAACATAAAGTCACACAGCCCAATCGGAGCACTTCCAGACTTTGGAAATCGAGAGCTGGCAAGGAACTGGGCTTCTGCTCCGTACCCAGGGGTCCCCCTTGCCTTCCCCCATTTACAGAGGAAACCCAGTCCCTTTCTGGCCCATGGAACTGTATCCACATGAGTACATGTGTCATACCAGCTGCGAAGTTTGCCAGCCAAAGCAGCATGAATTATACTTAAATCTGTCACTCTCCAAACACCTAGTGTGTCCCAGATGTTCCCCAAGGACCACGAGAAGCTCTGCCTGTCCTTATTCCCTCTCCAGTCACCACAGACTTTGTCTAAGTTAGTGTCTGTAAATAAAAATCTCAGTGGTTTACGAGCACAGTTTCTGTACGCGAGGGATTATGACAGATCAATAGCACCCAACACACACCACGATCTTGATACAGTTTTAAAGAGGGGTATGTTGCCTCCTTGACAGATTTAAACTTTTCCTCCAGATATAAAAAAACCAAATGCCTCCCTCTGTGAAGAGTTGTGATCTCCTACATCCTGACAGCAGAACACAGCACTGAGCCATCCACATGGCAGTGGAGCTGTGCTCATTAAAATCTTTTGAAACAATGGCATTGAATCTGTCACAGTCAGCCTCAAAGTCCCCATACTCAGGATGCTTAAGATGTTTTCTAAGAGAATAGCAGATGTTTAGTGCATATCCCAAGCCAGAAATATATCTAGCTTATATATCCACCATGGCTTTTGAAGTAGTCGTTCTAAGAAGCAGACTCCTGATTCTCAGCCAGCTTCAGACACTAACTATTGAAAGTCCCCAGCCAGATCATTTACTATTCTTGCCTCAGTGTCCTTTTTTTAGTGGTGAAAATATCCCGGTGATCTGTTTATCTCATTGTTGTTAAGTGTAATTAGATTGTACACAGACAACTTTGAAGTTGATCTGATAAACTTCATAGTCTGTAAGAGGGTTGGCTCAGGGCCTCTGTAAGCAATGTTTGGGAATACTTCTGTTGCTCATTTCCTGGTCTTATGTCAATTTTCTGTCATTAGTTTTATTTTTAAATTGGGATTATCTCAAGCAGCAAAATTTGGATTCAGATCTGAGCAGCGCTGAGCGCTGTAGTGCTGCACTGGAGATAATGCTCTGGTACAGGGATATGGCCAGAAAGTGAATTCCCTGATCTGTGTGCAAATTCCCCCTACAGGGAGAGGACACAGTTTTGGTGTTTGGGTTTCATTCTGTATATAATAAATAAATGCTGGTGGGGCAGTTTGGAGAATACAAACAGCAAGACATGATCCCTTACACATCTACATGCATTATGTATGGTTTGACTACACTCATTGCTGTTGTTCATTTGTAGCTAATTGCTTGTATTACAGTAATATCAAAAGCCACAAATGAGAATCAGGGCCCTATTGAACTGGAAACCAGATATAAACATAATGAAGAACTGGTCATTAGCACTTCTGTTTCATTTCACTGTATGCTCAGAGACCTCACTCAGCAACTCTCTTCCTACCCAGGAGCTTAGAAAAGTTACCAGCGAGTCTGTGCCTGTAGTGATATATAGATTTAGGGCGAGAAGAACCAATTACACCATTTCTCCTGTGCCAACCCTGTTCTCACAAGGTGGCTACTAGCAGCAGCCTAACCCCCACGTCATGTTCTGCTGCTCCTGAGCAGATTTCAACACAGCGCTTTTCGTGCGAACTCTGCAAAACAGCAACTGTCCTTGTGATTTAGACATACTTGCTGCTTCCTCAGAGTCTCATAATGTACTAGTCCCAGCAACATTTGTTACCTAAAATCTCACACTGGTTTCTCGGGTGACTCGGTTCTCCAGACAGTTGGGTAGTGGTTGTAAAAGATGGATATTTTTCCAAGTTTGAAAATAAGAAAGGCTCCAGCCCCCAAACTCCTTCCTGTGTCCCTGGAGAACACACTTCTTACAAGTTGTCATAAAGCAGCGAAAGAAAGGAGGTTTGCAGGAAATGCTACAATTCCCTGTGGCAGCATCCACACAAAGAGAAAACATAGTCCCTTGGTGACATGTTGAGAGCCAACAGCCCTTTTCCGCTGCCTTTCCCCACATTGTGCTTCCTGTTAGAATATCCCAATCTGTAACTCACTGCCAAACCACTGAGTTCCCTATCAATTCCCCTTTCATTAGCATGAAGATCTTAGAGCTTTCTGAGTGTCTTTCTATAGAAATACATTAACATAAAATGAAAACCAGGAGGCCTGAGCTCTGTGCTGTATTTAAGTGCCCCAGTTCACTAAAAACCTTTCTGCATCTGGCCACTGAAGACAGATTGTTAAGAGCTTGGTTTTTGTGTTGCTGAGAAGCAGCATTCAAGACGGCTCTGGCTGGTAGATAGGCTTGTATCTGATGAAGGGAATAGTTGAGATGGATAAACAAAAGGGAGCAACAATCTATAATGAAAAAAAATCTCCTGTAATGCTTGTGACAGATTGAAAATGTGTCAGATAAAACATTTTAGTGGTCTATAATATGGAGTAGGAGTTTGGCCAGAACTGCAACATTCATGAATGTGTTTTTCTATCTTTAGTTCAACTTCTAAATCTAATCACTGAAATAATTCATTTTCCACTTCCAGTATTGGGCATGCTGCATCACACATGCGGCCATGGTTTCTTGCATGCCAGCTTCCAAGGTATGATCAAACACCATTATCAATTTACAGTGTTAGCCTATGAAGCTATAATTTAAAGTAAAGCTCTTTGCACCTCCCTTGAGCTGGAGAGTTTAGGTGGGAACAACAGTCTGCCAGCAGTAACTCCATTCAGGAACAAAACCTTCTCTTTTTTCTGCCTTTCTTGGCTCTGTGATGCATTTTCATGGGGTTATGAGGATGGTCTCCTGTGATTTCATGCCTTCCTTTTTCCCAGAAACCAGATCATTGGTCTCTGCTGTCTATTTTTGCTTCTCTTACTCTAATGAGTGTGCATTATAAACAGAGGTGTACAGCATAATAGAACCCCCGGACGTATTTGTAAATAAAAGGCTTTTAGAAACCTTTTATAGGGAAGCTCTATAGACATTAATAGATAGCAAACACTTTTCTATAGGCATTGTTTTTCCACTAGTCTATACAATTCAATAGCAAATTATATTCCTGCTATCAAATCCCAAAGGATGATTCAGAAAACCATTAGAAAGGATCTAATTCTATGTAATTTTCTGCAGTAATTAAGATAAAAGCTTTTTAGGGTCTCCTCTATTACAGTTCATGGGATTTTTGCACAGGAAAACAAATGATGAGTTTAAATTCTCCTTGGTTGCTTAAGCAAAGTAAAGCCAGTAAATTCTGGAGGTTTATTCAGATAAAATTTCCTTTCATTTCAGTGGGAAATTTACTTAAATTTGGGAGACAGTGCGGGCCAAGGATTAGACTCCCTGTTTGTGATTTTTACAACAGTGCACCAAACTCCACCCTCTGCTAGAGTCAAGCAGTTTCAGTGATTTTGCCACGTCTTCCCTCTGGGCTGGCAGGGATCATGTGCTTTGTAGAGGCATCGCTCACAGCAGCAAGTCCCACTCCATTAACATGTGGAGGCTGGGTGTTGCAGTGACCCCAGAGCTTTGGGAACCGTGGCGTATCTGGAGAGCTCCAGAGTGCAAATTGAAACACTGCTGGTGGTTTTTCCCATCATGTGCCTGGAAAGCCATCTGAGGACCAACTCAGATCTGTGCCTACCTACGTCTTGTCCAGGAAGCAGAGACAATGTTTCTAGAAAGTTGTGCTGAGCTCCTGTGAAACCCAAATGTTTCTTTGCCTCTTGCCTCCACGTTTACTGCCCCAGGAGAGGCACTAATGACCTCTGCAGGGAACTCACTGCAGAGCCTTGGGAAGAGGTCATACATATGAGAGAAGAATGGGTCATAAAAGCCATGATGACATATCAAAGAGCTTAAAGACAAAAATCACTCCTGTGCCATGCTTTGTTGGAGCTCCCCTTATGAGGCTGTGACCTATACTTTGGACTACATAGAGCTGCAGGTCAGGCCTCTGTGAAATCCTGACCTTGATGACAACAGTAAGAGCTTTTTCACTGACTTACATGAGTTTCTGGTATGAAAGACTTGTCCATAGCCCTATCATAAGCCCACTTCATGTAGTGCACTCTCTGTCTATACTAATGTTTTTTCATTCAGACTACTCCATTCTACCCTTCTCCTCCACCACTCCTTGAGGCTGAGAGCAAACTGCCCACAGTAAAATGGCAACACTTATCCTGCTATGGTGCAGCATTTCTCATTCCCAGATCTCTTCAGATCCAAGTGTTTCAATATCACTGGTCTTTTACATGCAGCTTATAGCTAGCTCTTCCTTGGAGAAGCCAAAGCCAAAGCTGGGTACAAAATATAGCACCTTGGATTTAGTTGTCTTCACTGATTCTTGTATCTGTATCTTTCCCTATCTCATTATCTGCCTCCAAGACACGATGTGAAATGAAGTGATTCCTTTTTCCAGGAGCTGTAGATGGCAGACCCCAGCTGATGGTACAAGAAGGTCATTAGGGTTTAAGAGGGCTGTGAGAAGTCATCCCTTGCCTTAGCAAAGAATGGAAGCCTGCAGAAAATGTCTTATCAAAGATGTTCATCAGCATTGCCTCCCAGAGGGGTTTGGAGGTGTTGGAGACACTCATCAGTGACAAGACTTCCAGCTGGAATTAATGCATCAGTTAGCCACATGAAAAATGTCATCCTGCACTCTCCACTTCAAACAAATACTTCCTCTCATTGCGTGGTGTCCTCTTCATCTTCATTCCAAAGTAATCTACCTCATCTGATGGGGTGTTGCAAAATTTCCTAGCTTAGCATTGATACCAATGACTTGCTTTGCCTCCATGTGCCAAAGTGTGACTTTGATTACAACACTGTTCCAGCCACTCTAAATCCCAGCCACTTAGCAGAAAACTTAAAGTAGGTCACAATGAATTCAGAAACAAACGGCTTACAAAGCTAAATCTTCACTCCAACACGTCAGTGCCAGTGCTGTACAAGCAAGTAAACCATAAATCCTCACAGCACCATTACAGAATGTGATTGTAATTCTCCGGAGACCAAAGAACAGAAGACCCTGAATTATCTGTCTCTGCTATTATTAATTTTAATGGCTTTTGCTTGATGCTTTATGAAATTACCATAACTCCTGAATAGTGCTCCTTTTTCATTTGACACTGGGAGAGTGGAGGAAAGGACATGACTCAAGGGTTTCTCATTTTACCCCAGCATAAATTGTTCTGTAACCTTAGGCAAGTCACCACACTGTGTGTGCCTGTTTCCCCACTTCCCAAGCAGAAATGTGGTTTGCTACGCAGGCGAGTTGAGTGCTGCTGACCATAATTCATTATGTCCCTTAACAGTTTGCCTACCTTATTGCTCTTGTGGAAGTCCGTGAGGGAAACTTGCTGTGCCTTTTGACTACATGATGCTCTGAACCCCCCTGCTAAACTGGAGGATTCAGAGCATCAGAAAGTCCACTGTGGCCAACATCCACCACAAGTAATTTCTACTCTATGTCCATTCTGATTAAGAGTTTGCACATGGCTACAAAGTCCTAATTTCACAATGAATATTTTTCCCTTTTCAGAATGACAGAAGTCAGACTGAACCAGTGTGTTTTTCCCAGAGTTTCCAGGGGGTTTGTTTTAGCTAGCTGTACAAATAGCCATCCAGCTGCAGCCAAACCATCATAAATAATTTCCTGCTATTTCTATGGACGGGTATTTGGTTCCTGTGTGACAGTGAGTCCTCACATTTTCAAAAGCCCTCTGCCCAAAGGTGATGTTTGCCTTAGTGCACAGTGTAAGCATACAAGAGCTTCCACAGTACTTTTTGGTGAGATTTTTACTGCACACAAGTCTTTCAGCAGCCCCTTTACATGAATGAATTTCATCCACAAAAAAAAGAAATAATTTCAAGATTTTGAGCTGAAAAGCACTGTGTAAGTGCCTAAGGTTATTTTCAATTAACAATATCTAATTCCAAGCACACTATGAATCACATTTTTCTTCCCTCTTTAGAGCCAACATATTAATCCTTTGAAACAAAAATGGCTGCATTTTAATGAGAGTTTAAAAGGGTGAAAGTTCTGCTCTGGTACACTGAGCATAATAGATTATTTTTGTGATGTATATCTTCCTTCCACTCACTTTAATATTCAGAATAATATCTGGAGAGCTGCCTGGTTTATCTCTGGTGTCTCCTCATTCATTCCACTTAGCTTTCAGTGTGTGTATCACAGTTAATTTGAAGTTGATATTTGTTATTCCTTATGGGCAATATGTTACAATAACACCAAAAAGACTGCAGTATTGTCCTCTCCAGGTTGGCTTGCACAATGTATCTCAGAGAAGTATTCATTTTAATTGTGTTTTTCCACATTACTTCCTGGCATTAGAACATAAAAAATCCCTTGTTAGATGAAGTCCTCAGCTGACAACATGGGGCGTTAGCATGGCAAAGCCTTCCACTGCCTGACAGAGACCCCATGCAGGTTTGCAGTGGGTTGGTCTATGTCTGTGCTCCTTCAACAGCAGCTCAAGCCATATGATGTGGTTTGGAGGGGAAGGAATAACCTTGTCCACTAGTGAAACGCAGGAAGGCAGCAGAGAATGCTGGCAGTAAGGGTAGGAGAGAAGCTGCAAATTGAGAAGGAAATTTCCTATGCAATTCATGCAGAACACCAAAACAGATACCTTGCCCATGTGCCTTGCCTGCATATGGTTGTACATGCCTCCTCCCCAGAGTCATTTTGTCCCTCTCATAGCCTGGTTCTCTGTTTTAGTTGCTTTATTCAGGCCAGGACTGTGGGGAAGAACAAGGTGTCTAACAATACCTGTGTGAGACCTTTTTCCTCATTGTTGTCTGCTCTAGAGCTGAGAGGCCCAGGTAGGTGTTTCTGCTGCAGATGGGGAGGGGTGGAGGTGTTTATGGAAGACGTATTTCCAAAGACCTGTTTTGGCATACATGGTCAGAGTAGGAGAAAGCCATGAGAAACAGGTCCACTGTGCTGTCTGTGTCCTGCACACAGACTGGGTGGAAATAAGCATGAATCAATGGATACAAAACATCACAAAACTCTGGTACAGGAAAATGCACACTGGAGACTGGGAGCTGGTGCCTGAGAAATAGCAAATAATTTAATCTCTTAGTCCTTGCTGCTAGCTTCTACAGATGTAGCTAAGTGCCAAGATTACAACCCAGATCCAAGTCAGCAACCCATCCAACTCACCAGCCTGAATTTCATAAATTTCAGGACCCAAGGGAGCTTCCTACAGTATTCATTCATTGCCCTGCATTGTTCCACTATATGCAGCTTAGAGGAAATACCAAGTGGGACAGGAGTCCTAAAAGTGCATCAGAAGTAACTACAAAGCAATGTCTAGCTGATATATTCCAGAAGGCAGCCCAGAGCTGAGATAGTGCCTCCTTTCACCTGAGAAAATGATGAGGAAAGATGTCCACAGGAGAGCTTCCCAATCTATTTGCCAAGAAGGAGTGATATTGCTTACAAAGAACCCTGAAAAGTTCCCATTGTTTCATCTTGTCCCACTTGTGACTAAAACAATAGTATGCATGCATGTTTGATTAAACATGATAGGTTTGCTTGCCTGTCTCCATTATGAAACTAGATGTGCACAATGACGTGTCCTAAATGTGGGCATTATGTTGTGTGACAAGATGTCACCAACACATTCCCTTCTTCCACCATGTACTTTTTAAGTAGTTGTACCCTGAAACAAGAGCATGGCAGGGAAACTGTCTCGGAACTTTCTTTGTGATAGTGCAGAGATGCTTTTTTGCATCTATAACAAAAGCTCTGCTAAAACATTGGCTTCAACATCAGGTAATCTACTGGAACAGTTTTAGATACCTCAGCAACTTGGCTGTAAATTGTGCTGTGTTTTTATGGTTTGTATGAGATGAATTTATGGCAGCTAAACCCTGTGTATGCAGGAAATAAAAGGAGTTCCTCATTCCACAGAGCTCTGAACTGAAGTAGATGAAGCAGGTGGGTGAAACTAGACAGTGGCTGTGAGCCCAGTGTGACAGCAGTTCAGTGCAGAAGTTTGCATTTTCCACTGATGTATAGACAGCTACAGTCTGCCTTCAAACAGCATCTTGAGCTGGGCAAAACTGGTTTCTTCATTTTGTGGGAAAAGAGAGATTTGAGGAAGCCTATATAATGTTACTTCAAAGTTTAAAGAAAGAGCCTACCTTTATGCAGAGAATCAACCTGAATGAACTGTCCATCTCTCAAGTTCCTTTGATTACTCCAATCAGGGCACGTAAACAACATGCTGCTAAAGGAGAAGAAAATGAAGGCTTTAAGTACACAGAAGAAAGACTCCAACAGCTGCTCATGAAAGAGTAAAATAGAGACACAAGGACAGTTTACAAAATGTTATGGATAAAACTGCAATAAACCCTGCCTTCAGCCAGGCCAGCCCAGGTATGTTATAAACAAAAGTTACTGAGTCATTGACACCCACTGCGTTGTGTGTAACAGGCAAGCAGAGATCATAGAATCATAGAATCATTCAGCTTGGAAAAGACCCTTGGGACCATCGAGCCCAATCATTAACCCTACTCTATGAAGTTCACCCCTAAACCATGTCGCTCAACACCACAACTAAATGACCCTTAAACACATCCAGGGATGGTGACTCAACCACCTCCCTGGGCAGTCTATTCCAGTGTCTGACTACTTTCTGTGAAAAATGTTTTCCCTAATGTCCAGTCTAAACCTACCCTGTTGCAGCTTGAATCACAGGTCCTGTACCTCAACAGGTTTTTCTATCCTTCATGATTCCCCACCAGTCCTTAGGAAAAGGAGAGTGGGAATAAGTGATACTTGCTGGGAATCACAGTTTAGTAACAGGAAGTCATGGAGTATATAGGTTTCTGAGAGTTGTGAGAAAGAGGCATGATGGAGATTCTTTTTGTGCCAGAGGAAGAAAGGCACCCCGGGATTGGCCCTGCCTACCAAGAATACTTGCTCACATTAAATTATAGGTTTAGTTTATCCACCTGTAAAATGTGGCTAATGCTCTTTTCTTCATTAAGGTGTTCAAGATTTCTGCAGCTGAAGTACATTACATGAAAGTTAGCGGCTTTCCTTCATGTGTGCCTTGACAATGCTTCCCTTCTCTCTCCACAACTGTTTGCCCTTTGTGTGATCCCTGGAAGGAATTCCTTTCTCACTATCATAAGTCTGTATTAGGTTGGAGACCTTCAAACCCTTGCTCTAGCTTTGAGCTATGCTACTTGATGTTGAAATGGAACTGAATATGGATTAGACAAACTATTTACTTCTCTTTTTATGTGTGGATTATGGATTTATGGATTTTTATGTGTGTTTTCTGTGAGCACAATTACCATGAATTTTACACAGTTAATCTTTCAGCAATGCTGCAAAATAATTACAAGAACTGGCATGACATTTCAGGAGGCTTTCATATTTAATGGCACATTGTACACAGAGTAAATAACCAGGCCTTGTTTGAGTCTACTTTACATCCTACTAAGGTTGTAAGTTTGTCTCGTGACAACTTGCTTTGGGCTGAATCATCCACAGAGCCTGAACTCACATTCTCTGTGACTGCGATTATTATTTTCTATGACTGGAGTTAAATTATTAGGTTCATTGCCTCAGAGGCAGTAAGAGACTTGTCAACCTCCTCTACACTTCAGCTAGTAGGAAGGAAGACAAAAACATCAGGGAGAGCATCATGCCATGTGTAACCCACAGTAGGAAAATTTTGGTCTGGTTTGTCTAATATGTAAGCCTCACTTGGCCATTTCACTTTACTGTCATCACCAAAAATCAGAGATCCTCTTCAATAAGTGCTGCTTAACACAACACCTGATTTCTTGAAAATTAATTCATCTGAGTCTACAGCCTATGCAAACCTGTGTGATTTATCTCTTTAAAACAAGATAAAACACAGTTTTTAATTTCAGAGACAGTGAGAGACAGAACAGGGACTAAGGGATCCTGTAATAAGGGTATTGTGTCAGTTGAATATTAAAACAGTCACATAAAACCGGAGTGACATGCTAACAGCTGAGGGGAGAATGGAATGCAGGAATGGAAAAAAACCCACAGTTATTTACAAATATATTCCTTGCAAAGGTCACAAAATGTTCTAGATGAAAATGTTCACCATTAAAAGTAGTCTCAACTGGGATGAATGAGTCAACACAAGGGGAGAAGATTTTTATCCAAAATTTGGCTGAAGTTTTTTTTCAGCCAAAATCTGTCATCCAGGCTTTCTCTTTGTGTATGAAAACCACTGGGATCTGAGAGGACTCCGCTCCTCATGGCCATGTTCAGTACCTTGCACAATGGGGTCCTGACTGGTTAAGACTTCACTGAGCTGCACTTTTCAGTAATAGCTCCTTTTTTATGCATCAGTGATGACTAGGAACTTACTTTTCTCTCCAACATCATTCAGTCTGAACATAATAATTCTGGCATGCAATGAGAAAAGGTTGCTTAGTGTTTACCTGAAACAGATCTCTCGAGCCCTCTTCTACTGGGACTCAGATATTGCCCTGTACTGAAATCTCAGATGATTCTACCACATTTCATGAGCTGGGAGATGGGAGGCTAAATTCACTCTCCAGTGGGGGGAGTGATTTTGAAAGTAAACTCTCATGAAATAAACTAAAGTCCTTTTTAGCCACTGTCATTGCATGGTAATACAACAAACAAGTGGTGTTAAACCAACATTACACTAAGCTTAATGACTTTGCATTCCTCATTTCTATAGTGACTAAAGAAACATTATGAATGCAAAGCAAATAGTGTGTTCAGGCTAGTTCAGGATCTGCATGGCATCTGAATGTGCTGCATGAATTATTCATACTGTTTTTCTTCACCAGTGTCATCCCTCCCCCATTACAGAATAAAGCTCCTTTCCTGGCCTTACCAGACTGCTCTAAAGCTGATCCTGTTGCACTGAAGAAAGTTTATTTCTAGTGTGTCAAAAACATATGAGCCAGGTCACCTAGCAAATGAGAAGTGATAAAATATTAATATTCTCCAGAAAGAAGGGAGAGGGGAAAAGCTGGCAAGCTTCCTCTCCAGTGTGGGTGAAGGTCTTCTTTCTCATTTTTCAGCAGTGTTCCAAGAGTTTTGCGCTTTTCTGTATTGCTGTCCTACCCACAGCTCCTTCTTCACTTTTAACTTACAAATGAGCACTCTTGCGTTCTCTCTCAAAGTCCACAAGGACTCTGGTACTCTCTATGGACACTTCTGCAAAGGGCAGAGGATAGCAGTGTGAGAATGCATCGTGTGGGTCCAAAAAAGAGGCACTATAAGTAGAAGATAAGAGCCCAGCTAGCTGGATAGACTGTGCTGAACTGCTCCAGGCAGGTTTGGTTTTTTCCTCAAAATCAAGGTGCACTTATTTTTGGTGTTAGCATTCAGAACCAACTATGCTTTGAATCGGTATGAACTACCTCCCCTACACCTGCTGTTTCAGTTGCTGAAACTACTGTGATAATTACTGTTTGACCTTCATGACCCGTTTGTTAATTTTTGCAGCCAGAAAATAAGGGACATTCAATTTTTGCTTCAAAACCAACATAATCTGTTTTTCAGCATTGACCTGCTGTTTGTCTGTGACTAGGAGGCAAATATTTGCAGTGATTTGGTAGGCACATAGAAAGAAAATTGATAGAGAGTCAATCAGCATGCCAAATACTTTGCTATTTGCTCTCAGAAAAGACTGGTGAACTTGCTTTTTTTGTTTGCTTTTGTGGGTTTTTTTTCCAGTTTGCTGCCCTTTGCTTGCCTTACCTACAAGAGAGCTGATCAATTTGTCAGCATCTCATTTTAATCTCCATTACTCCAATGAAGATAGCATCTCTAATCACTTATTTTTAAAATTTCCAGGGTTTTCAGAGACACACAGGGAGTCTCAGCCTGACAGACCAAGATACATAGTGTGTCACAGCATAGATACCCACGAAAGAAAAAACTGTAGACAGGAAGCAAGACAACACATAACTCACTGCAAAGTCCTTGGGCGTTTTTTTTGTCAAGAAAGAAGTGTGCATGATAGGGGGGTGTGTGTGTGGAGTGGTGAGGATCTTACTCTCCTCACCGCAATGAATCAGAAGGATCCAACTGTCTCTGCATTGAGAGAGCCTTAAAAAACCTACGCCTCTCTCTAGACTAATGGAAGTCAAAGATGCAGCAAAGGTGGTTGTAAGAATGGAAGATAAAGTTTGAGTTAACAGGAAACCAGTGAAGTTTTATGCTCTTGCAAGTAACTGAGTATATCTCAACCTGAAGTGAGCTTTCCTGCAAATTCCAACAGTATTCTACTTCCGTATTACTACATACTTTGCCATATTAAGATACTGTTAATTGTGTGCTAGTTCCTATGCTCACCCTGTATTGGGTCTGTCATTGCAGGTGAGCCATGATAACACATCCTTGTGCTATCCTTCCTTCTTCCAAGGTCCTCACTTGAGTCACACATCCCACCGTACCTTAAAGACTATGAAATCTCTGTGGGAAACTCTCTTAACAGAAGTTAGTAAACAATACTCAGGACTATAATATCCTCAACAGCCAGAACCATAATCAGGACAGTGTGGCAGTAATTTCTAATTACAATCTAGGGAAATTGTTCCTCTGGAATCTTTGGGATGTTTTTTTTGGTTTGGTTTGGTTTTTTCTCTGTCCCCCATATCTGGAAAACAGATCCACAGCTAGCATGTCAGCTCCTCACAAGCATGTTGGGTTCATTGAACTGTGCCTGAGCAGGAGTGCTGTGTATCAAGGAGCACTTCCAATCTGTTGGATCTGTTTTTTCCCTCCCCAAGATCTCCTAAATTCTGAGCAAAGAAAAGTGCAAGTGTTCATGGTTTTCTCAGGTATGAAATGCTGCCCATGACTTCTTTCCAGAGAAGTCTTAAAGCAGGTCCTCAAGTCCTTCTACAGAGTGCAACCACCCTGCCACATGGTCAGAGACAAGCTGTGCTGATTGTAAACTAGAACCTATTCCAAGAAAATACTCAGTGATTGTGGATCCACTGTCCAAATGCATATTTTGTTTATGAAGAAGTTTGTTTTTTTGTTTTTGCTATTGCTTTCAGAGAAGGATTCAAGCTAGGATCAAGGCATGAAGGGTAAGGCAAGACACAATTCTCATTGTAGCTTTCTGGTACATCTCTAGTTTTGGGGATGTTTCAGCACATTCAAAACATGAAAATGGAGCAGATGGACTTGGAAGAAGGGAAAATAACCTGTCCTGCTGATCCTCCTTTCCTCTAGACTACATGGTTGCTGCATTATTCCTTATTATTGTATCAAGCTTGAAAATAGACCCAGAGAACCCAGTAAGCAGCACGCAATTATTTCCTCCAGGTATTCCCATTCCTGCCCTTTCTCAGCCATTTTTCTTCCTCCATGTAGGCAGCAGAAAGTGACATGTTCTACTAGCTCACATTCAGCTGTTTGATTGATAGCTACACCATAGTGAAACAGCTCTTTGCAACCATTTATTTTTTAATGAAGGATGCTGTTTTAATTGTCATAGCCTTTTGTCAAACATTTGTATGTTGCTGAACCTAAGGTTACATGCTAGTTGTTACTGCAGGATTACTGAACTGCATGTTCTGTTTGCACAAAACTGACACTAAATTAAGCAACTAGATGCAAAAAGAGAATCTTGGCTAACAATTGACAGAGGACTGAAGGCAAGGAAATCGAAATTGCAAGCATCCAGGGTATGTCTTAGAAGGTATTCTATTTTTAAACAGGAAATATTTTACTCCTTCAAGAGTTATGGTCATAATATTTGCTGTTCTCAACCATTTTAATGAAGACATATAATAGTGGTGGTGCTTTTATATTTTTGCAAAGAGTGCTTAAGATATTGAACAGGCTTTCACATGAAAGTAGGTTAATTTCCCGGATTCATCACAGACATTCTATATAATAGAGCCTAATTCAATCATCTTTGAAGTCAAAAGGTCTTTTTCCATCAAATTTGGTGTTCAGATTAGATCTAAAACATTCAAATATAATTCCTAAGTCTCGTTCTTCAATAACCATGGTGGGTGGTGAGGGAGGTAGAAATAGAGAAAACATAAGAGCTAATGAGACTTATTTGAGTGTCTGTGATCAAGATAAATGAACAAAAGCTGGTAGTCTTCCAATACTCACTATGTGAGTGTTTGGATAGAAAGGACTTAATATCTCCTCACAATTAGTCAGAATAAACTTTCTCTTTGCTTTTTTGGCCAATATAGTGCCTACTATTCATATGTGACACTGCCCTGTATTATGGAGAATGGTCCATGGTAGAATTAACACAAAACTGGGTGAAGCTCTTAGTTTTACAACTCTATTCTTTGTAAAATAGCACTAACTGGATGAACGGAGGAAGGAATATTTGGAAAAGGTTAGCTTTTAAGGCAGTTAATGTATTTGGGTTTATATACTGATTTTATTAATATAGAGAATATTTATTAAATATAGTGTTTTTTAGGAGAATGATGGCGAGATTCATATATAGAAATTCAGAAAGGATAGAGAATATAATTTCCTGAGGTGATTTCTCATGGAACAGTTAAGTCTGAAATCAAACCATCTTACAAGCAATACTACAGAGTAAGGCCAGATCCTCAGCCACTGCCCAGATTTGACAACTGAAGTCAATAAAAGGCAATTAATATAATGCCTATTGGAACCCAATGCAAAGTGCTTCACCTCTGGAAAGTTAATATTCTTATCAACAAGGGATAACCAGACATAAGATGACAGATTATATATTTTTCTATATTGATGACAGAATATCATGTACATTTTCTATCCTAAAAACACTTAAGACTCCAAAAGAGGACCCTCTCACACCCCCCATTGTTGTTTTCTCTTAGTATCTCCTCATGTATAACCCTATAGGGAATTAGGAAGCAGAGTGCTTGTGCCCATAGTCAGAGATGGTGGACGTTTGTAATGTGTAGTCCAAATGCATGATTAAAAACCTTGCAGTAAATACTAAGTGGCTTGTGGCAGCACAGATCTCTGTTGGTACCAATGTTGATAAGGGGATCAGTTCTTTGTATCTGACAGCACATTATGGGGTATTCTTGGGGACCTTCAGACAGGAGCAGTTGTGGCTTGAAGAGGGTGGTCTTGCAGCACATTAAAGCCAGTGTTCTAAGTGACAACTAACTCTGGTTTTTTTTATCCCTCCAGAAGAGAACAAAGAGTTTCAGGGATGAAGAGAAAGGGGACAGCGTGAAGGAATTTGAGGGAATTTTTCAACTTGTAGAGGTTGGAAAGACATTTGAGCCACAAACGCAGCTGTGGTTATTCCCCAAATGTGGGATTAGTTTTTATTAGATTCTATATATCACACACAGCATCCATCTGCCTCCCATTCTCTGTTTGTAATCCTTCAGAGTGAAATGACAAGTTAGAATATCCATGAACTCTTAAAGCTTTGAATTTGGAAGCTAAAGGTTTATCATAGTTGATCCCCTGTTACAGCAGAAAGGACTTGGATAAACATGTGGTGACGGTCCACAGGCACTAACATCATCTGCTTCTAAGACGGGTTGCTACTTAGCATTTTTGCTGTCCATTTGTATACTCCTGATCCAAATACTAGTTTAGGTGCTTGCCAAAGGTAAATTAAATAATTTTGTTATTTATAAACAAAAGAAAAATACTTTAAGACTATTCTTGTAAGTGTTCATTTATCCCATTCAGTCATCTGTTAAACATTTATTAATAATTTTTTAGCATCACTGTCATTGATTAAAGCTTAATTCTTTCACACCAACTTAAAATGTGGGGAAAATAACTATTAATGGCACAGAATCTTATCCGGAAAGCAATAACTGTTGTTCCATTAAGTCCTCCTCTCCAGTGATGTATTAGGGTCCTAATGCATCAGCCCTGTAAAATTCTAATCACTAGTTCTCATCCAAGAAAAATACTTAAGCATCTGCTTAACTTTTAAGTCTTTGAATGCTTCTGGCAGATGTCCTAAAATGTGGCTGAGCTGAAAGCAGACTATTCAGCCGCTAAAAGGTACTGTCCTATTCCATAACTGTTACTGAAGCAAGAAAGAGACATCAAATTCATTGTAAAGAGTAGCCAAAAAAAGAAGTAGAAATAATTAATTCCTTTAATGGAATCAATAACAGTATTAATCCCAGGGGGGAAACACTTGGCAGGGGCAAAGATGCATTATATAAGTCCACTGAAGAATAAATGTTCACTCTGTTCTTATATAGTTATCTGTCAGGGAAGTCCTCAAAGTGAAACTTAGGCATCTCAGACATTTGGGAAAAATTGCAAGGATCCATCAGGGGTTTGGTGGAGTTCAGGCATGGGAGAGGAAGGGAGGTTGGAAGGGGTTTCAAAGGGGTTCTGGGAGAGATGTTTACCTCTTTCTCTCTCCCTCTGTCTGGAGCAGCTGGATCCGCTAACACAGGCAAAACTGTTGCCTAGTTTGCATTCTGCCTTGAGTTAGGTTTGGTAGCTCATAATTTTTGGAGTGATCTATAGGATGCTTTGCAGGAGACAGAACAAAGTCATGGAATCAGCCTGATTTTCTACTTGACTGAACTAACAGGGTGATAAGTTTGATACAGGACATGCTTCTGCTGATAGTGAAAATCAGTGGTAAAACATGCAGTGGGATGGAAGAATCAGCAGGTTTATGGTGAGGGCAAAGGCAGAGGCTAAAATCAGAGGCATTTCCTTTCACTAGCTCTGTTCTACAGAAATTCACTGCTTGATTTTTAATATAGTTATTATCTTCAGATCACAAATGAGATAAATGCTGTCTTTGTTAATCTGAAAACCTAGGAATCTACATTTGCTGGCATAAGATAATAAGTTTATACCCAACAAACATTGGCAGAGCTCTTTAAGAAGAGCTCGTTAAAATGAGACTGTTTCAAGTCACCTGTCTGGGTTTTGCTGACATTTGGCAAGTTCGGTGTTCAAAATCGGTTGTTTTACTCAGAGAATATTTTGTTGGATAATGGCAGTGGCACAGATTATTAGCTTTCATCTTGGAAGTAAAAGAACATTCCTATTATACTCTTTTCTCCCTACATCTAAACAAACAAAAGAGTCTCCATAGAGGAGAAGACAAAACCATTAATTTCCTTTAAAAGAACCTCAATTTCCTCTCTTTTACCAGTTGAAATGCTAGTGAGGGTCAATGGAAACAAAATAAAACAAAAAGTACAGCTCAGTATATTTTCTTAAACTCTGTTCAAATTACTCAATCTTTCTGTGAAAGCTAGCAAACAGTTTGAAAACCTCCACATTGGATGACCAAAAGAAAAAAAAAAATTAAATCAATAATTTTGGTTATTTATTTATCCAATATTTCATAAAAAGGTAGTGAAAGGAGGAGAGGTAACATCATTCTTAGTCCCCTTCTTAGACATTCACCATGAGCAAGAGGGTGTTTCTTCAGCGTTTCATGGGGAGAGGTCAGCCTCACTACTGAGAAGACTGGATCAAAACCTACATCCTGCCAACACTGTTTTTCAGCTGTTCTGAGTCAAACAAGCTCCTGAAAATACAGCAAGGTTTTCAAAAATATCTGCATCAACAGTGACAAATGTCTTAGACACAGACGTTCAAAAATAATCCTCACTTTCATATGTGAGAACATTTGTATCTCTTCCACTCTTTTTGCCAGTTGTTTCTCCTATTCCCGTCATATACTTTCATGGGGAAAAAAGCCAACCTACTCACATGCCAAAATTAATACAAGATTGGGCCTTGATTCTGAATACATCAGATTACACACAGTGAGAATAATCCAAAATGAGAGTCACACAAGATTTGAACAGCTTCCTCACCCAAGAGCAGCTGACATCAGATAACACATCCATAGGTAATTCACACTCATCAGGGATAGATCAAAAGTAGGAAGTCAGACTAGGGTCATGTAAAATTCCTAGATGTGGAGGACAGTATAAAGTCCTCATATTTGGAGAGAAAATTGTGAAAGGAAGCTGGGAGGCTGGTGAGCAGGGATGCAACTAAGGGAGCACCCAGCCTTCCACCAGCAGGTTTATGCTTGAGAATGAAACCAAACCAGCAATGTCATGAAATCACATATCTGTGATTCACATCAATCAATGAGCCAAAGGGGTCAGCTCTCCAAGGGCAGTTGGCAAACCCCACACAAAACACTGTCTCCAGAGCTGGCTTTCTCTATATCCATAGTGTATTGATAAAGACATGAAGGACTGAATGAATATGAGAATGTAATACCACCTCCTAAATATGATTATTAGGTACAGGCAGCTGTATTGAAAGAGATGTGTTCTGTGTGCAGGTGTGGTGAAATTTCAGAGAACTAATGGGAAAACTGGGTCTTCCTACACATACTGTCTCCTTTAAATCTTACCTGTAACAAACATCTAATTATCTGTTAAAAATGGGAAAAAAAAATAAAATAAAATTAAGACACCTGCTATTGTACTAACAAATTGTGACAGTAATTTAAAGCATTCATTATATTCATAATTACATAAGGTAGAGTTCATTAGCAGATTCTTACATTAAGGAGCCAGAAGTTATGGTGTGATCATCCAGTCTATCTCCAACATAGCATAATGTAAAAGATCTGAATTAATTTTGGTTTGAACTAGAACACCTTCATCAGCACATTTCAAGCTCATTTGTAGTTTACTTATAACATTCATCTCCCCATTTTTCATACATTGGCAATTCCACAGAAATTGCTAAACTGATTACAGAATAATAAATCTGTAAAGAGACTTGCTATCACTCTCTTTTAAATCAACTGAACAACAACAACAAAATATACTACAGGACCTTCGACTTCTTTGTCAAACTTTGCTGGTATGATTTGGGGGCCAAATTGGAAAGCTAATCCAAAATTTATTCAATTACTTCTGAAACTATTAATTTACCTTTGCCACGGATAACCTAATTGTTCCAAGGGATTTGATGATAAAGAATGTGGGTGTTAATGCCAGACAGCGTAGAACATTTATAAAAAATGAAAGGTATGATTAAATAGCCTTTCTTGGACTCTTCCTCCCCCCTTTACAAAGAGCACATTTGTGCATATTATTGCTTACCTATTTCTGGAACAGCCTCACTGCCCTGATGGAATAGTTTGACCTCTTTCTTGGCTTTCTTTCCATAAGTAAATATCCCATAATATTTGACACTGTTTCCAAAAACATTACTGCAGTACATTAGATTAAATTATTCCTAGATGCAGGCTCTTACAGCTCTTTTTATAGAAACCAAAATTTTACTTCATGTAAGTATGCACAGTAAGTCTTAGAGTAACTAAGGAGAGAGGAAAAAAAAAAGTATTATTGTTTAGAAGTTCACTCCTGAAAATCAGCTGAAGAACCGCTGCCTTTTAGCTATTAATTAAAACACACTATTGATAGATAACATCTTTTCCACTTCGACTACAGTATCATGAAGATTGAGCAACAAGTCTCTGAGGGCCCTTCCTGGTTCTATGGAACAAAGACAAAACAGCGTTTCAGCAATATCCACTTACGTGAGCTATTTCTTTATTGGTGTAATCTCTTTCCTAAAAAGACTGTGATAATTCACAGCAAAGAGCCATCTACTACAGAGCTCTTCATAAATCATCCTACAATCACAAGTCAAGTGACCCTATGGTTTCACTATTTGAAAAGAGGTTTAAACAGATTTGCTTTGTGAAGTGGTGAACAAGAAAAGGTAATTCCCCCTGTCCTCCAATTGTTCATCTTCACTTCCCTGTATGACCTCAGATTTCCCTGAATCTTGTCCTTTCATGTAATCATGATGGCTTGCTCTTCAACTATTGCCTAAAGACTGTGGTTTCCCATCTAGACATTGAGCCATTGACCACTATTCGCAGGGGTTTGTAGTGACAGGACAAGGGGTACTGGCTTTAAGCTAGAAAAGGGTAGATTTAGGTTAGACATTGGGAAAAAGTTCTTTAATACAAGGGTGACAGATCGCTGGAATAGGTTGCCCAGAGAGGTGGTGGAGGCCCCATTCCTGGAGACATTCAAGGCCAGGCTTGATGAGGCTCTGAGCAGCCTGACCTAGTTAGACATATCCCTGCTTATTGCAGGGGCTTAGACTAGATGACCTTTAGAGGTCCCTTCCAACCCAATACATTCTGTGATTATATGATTCTATAAATCTTACATTAGTCTTAACATAGTACTGTAACAAATAATCCCAGTAGGGTTTTCACTCTGCAAATGAAGGGTGCTGTTAGAATACACTTTCCTGTTATGAGGTACCCTCATGGCACTCCCTTGTATTGCATGTCTGACTTATGGGGCAAGAAAGACGCTAGGCTGTCAATTTCAAGGAGAAATCATTTGGACAGAGGCAGTCAGAAAAGAATGTAAACAACAAAGGGAAAAATAATGATAACAAGGAAGCTTTTGTAATTGGCTGATACAAGGAAAGGAATAAGGCCAATTTTTGTTTAAAAACAAGCTCAGGTGTTGTAGTTATAACTCTA
Source organism: Actenoides hombroni (assembly GCA_024336885.1). Taxonomy (NCBI): domain Eukaryota; kingdom Metazoa; phylum Chordata; class Aves; order Coraciiformes; family Alcedinidae; genus Actenoides; species Actenoides hombroni. The sequence goes on from WUAM01000262.1 coordinate 4,650,200, forward strand.
TGTGCAATGATGAATGAATACAGCAGATGCTGTCTATATGAATATAGTGTATACATCCACTTTTTCTTTTCCAACCTTTACAGTACAGGCACGGCACATCCATGTGTTTTGAATTGTTCAGAGTTCCCTTGAACCTTATATATTAAATTATTAAAACCCACAGGTGACAGGAAGCAAACCTCTGGCAACAGTTTTTTCTCCCAAAGATGACTTCATTGAAAGTGATAAAAAAAAAAAAAAAAAAGTCCTTTGAAACCACTCTTTCACTGAAACTTGACTTTAAATATCATAGACAGTTTTATTAAAAATAAGTAAAATCTCTACTTGATGGAAAATGTTTTTTCTCTTTTTTAAAAATTTCAAATGTTACCATGGTTTGTTCTTGGTTTTATGAAAAACAGGGCGGGGGGGCGGGGGGGGAGACAAAAAATATGCAAAGCTACCACAGAAATTATGTGTATAGAATATTTTCAAGGAGACAAAAAAAAACCCTTAAAAAAATCAAATAGTTTCACAAATCATCAGAACATTCAAAATCAAAACACCACTAACCATAACTAAACTTTCCAACCACATCTAGAAGTCTAGCCAAAAAGCTGAGGTAACACTGCTTTTCTTCATACTTGTCTAATATGAACCCAATATATCTGCAACAAGATCTGTCTACATCCAAGTTAATGTGCATTCATTTTATACAGTGTCTTTATAAGGAAGATCAAAATGTGGTGGTTTTTCAATCACAAATTATGAAGCAGCTGCAGCATAATGTTTGACTCATTAAAAAAGCTTGATCTCCAGGATGATGATAACTTCTAGCTTTAGTTTTCTCATCTACTTAGACAAGATAGGAATCCAGTCTTCTGCTAACTCCAAGAAGCCACTGCCTAGGATCACAGTCCAAAATTCATCAATGATGTAGAGTTGTCTGACCTAGTTGGAAGGTTTCTCCAGAAAAGTACATCTCTTGTCAATAGAAAACAGTTTTCTAACTTCCAATATACATTCACGGACAGCTTATTCCCACTCATCACTTCCCACACACTCATCTCACGTTAACAGGTTTTCTTAGCTTTACTATCTCTTTTCCTCAGTATTCGCTTCAATCTCTAATGCATTTACTGGCAGTAACTACCTAACTCTCCTCAGGCTCCACTTCACTTAGCTAAACAAGACAAACTTCTATAGTTCCCTAAGACAGATCTTCCAGATCTTTCTAGAAACAGCTATCTGTGGCTGGTTTATGCTGAATTTATCTTTCTGCACCCAGGTGACTGGGTTGCATACTGTCTTGCTTTTGAGTTTTTAATGTCAGTTCAACAAAGCATGGGTAACAGGTAAGTCTTCTCTTACCACACTGGTGCTTTGCAAGCTATCTCATCAAGCTAGTCTCGTCTCCGTTCAGCCTCTACAGGGAAGTTTCTGTCATAGAAAACACAACTGACGTGATCTCTAGCTTTCTTTGCAAACACAACCAGATCATTTAAATAAAACCCACAAAACTCAACAGTCACCACAAACGTGTCATTTAACTCCTACCAAGTTTTTCTCTTTTTGGCATAGCCAGCTCATCTCAGTAGTGCAGGAAAGCAGAGAGGGTGTTGCTGGTGCCATGTCATATAAGTAAGCATACATGTATGTATTATCAAATGACTCCATTTCTTAAGGACACGGACTTGTTATACCCCATGATCGTTAGGGCAATTTCTGAAGCACACGTAGCACTATAGGTATATACCAGACATGCACTGGCTTCTACCAGCAGCTCCACCTGCTTAGTTAAAAAACACCACCACCACCACAATGATCAAACAAAAACCACTACCTTACTATACTTGAAATGTGTTTTTTTTAGTTAACCTACTTTAAATACTAACACAGAGTCTGATTATTGTAGCGGTTTAAATATTGATCATTCACGATTGTGTTGTTCTGTACCTCTGGGGATGGATGTGAAGATTTTTACTGAAGTTTCTAGGCAGTCATGAAGAATTGTACTCTGATATCTAGTGCAGTCATTTACCTAATTTCCCACCTATCAGGAAAAACTAATCTGCTCTCTGCTGTCCACTAGTGCATATAAGCAAGGCATGGGCTGGTGAAGAGCATCCAATGGTGGACAGTACAATTACAACTCTAAATATTTTGAAACTCTGGTATTTCCACTGGTTTTTCTTTAAAAAAGCAATTGCCTAGAAGATAATAATGATGATGACAAGCCTCCCAATGTGAGTTGAAGATAGAAGTTGTAATGTTTTTATATGTGTCTGCAGAGAGCTGGACAACAGCTCAACTGAACTGCCCCATTTGTTTCAATGAGGTGTTAACTCAGATACTCAGGGATAATAACATGATGATCCCATTCTAAATGGTCTCATTCTTCACAAAACCACAGACTTAAACAATTTACTGTGGCAATCTCTTTTCTCTCAGATCATACTCTGCTTTGTGCAGATTCTGTCATCCCTCCCTTCAGCTCTCTAGTATCTGAGTGCCTTAGCACCCAGCAAGCAATGCTTCCCAGCACAGTCCAGTCTATGTTCCCCTTTCCTAGGGTGGGAAGCATTTCCATATTGTCACGCCAGCAGCTAAATCACTCCAGGTGTGGCAGACTGAGTTAGATTATATTCTTATACCACCCCTGCCATCACACCAAATTTGCACTCCCATTTGAGGAACTAGTATGTGCTAAGCCTGTGTAAGCTTTTGAGCCAGATACAGCATTGCAGCAGAGAAGCAATGGCTTAACCCACCTCCCACCTGTAATCAATCATTTAAATGCTTCTAACCCCTCTACCACAATGTCAAAGGAGTTGAAACGGTTTTCAGCAACACTTTGTTGAACTCCAAGCACTGTCATTCTTCGGGTCTCAGGTAGAAGACTGTGCTGAATTTCTTTTAGGCACTATGGGACAACTTCCTAACCAGCTGCTCAGCTGTGGCTGACTACACAAGTGCTTTCCCTGCAAAGTCAAACAGTGCAATTTAGCTTTATGTTAAGATGCTCTAGGCTGGGCTGAGTAACACAAAGCAGAAGAGATCTAAGACTGAAGCAACTCATCTTTGGTCTGGAATGACAAACAAGTGGGTAGTTTTGTTTTCTTTTTCTCTTGTTTTTAGTTTGTTTTTAAGCACCTGCAGGTCTTAGTGACTAGCTGAACATTTCTAGTGTGCCCTGGACAACAGTCAAACAAATTAAAATGAGCTGATTTCACTAGGGTTTAAGCCAATTTTGTTTTGTCCTGAAATGCCCACACACTCTGCTCTCTTCAACCAATGGAGGTACAAATGGCTATTTGCGGAGCATGGGACATTATGGAAAGATGTTACGAAGCTCTACCTCTGCTACATCCAGACACTTGAAATCAGTATGAGACCAGTTCAGATGTAGCCACAATTCAGGTGATGATACTTATATGGGCTCAGGATGGTACCAGCATCATTCTGTAGGTTTATTTTGTCTCCTTTATAGAAACATGGCATCCATGCAGTGTACTAAGGGAAGGAGCTGTACTTTATCAGGGAAACTGAGGGGACTGTTTAAGATAAACCCACACCATGGAGCATCTTTAAGGTACAGACAAAGTCCTAGACATGACAAGCAAGCCTAAGGAGATCAGTATGAACATGATGCTTCTAACTGAAGGGGAGCCAAGAAGCCAGGACAATTCTCCTTTGTAACTCTGCATGATACACCCAGAGGAGTTTGGACAAGTAATGTCTGGAAACAGCTGGATCTTAAGTGGTGGGTCAAGGTCAGAAGAGAGCCCCTAAGGACTGTCCCACAGACTACTGCCTAGTGGCCTATACAGAGCTCTATCACCTTCTCTTCCTTATGACAATGTATTTCTTTTCAGGGGTAAAAATGGGAGTATGTATTTTTAATACATTTTATTCCTCAGCAGCTACAGATTGAGAACGATATGTCCATGCAGAAAAGAGGATGAAGTCTTAGCCTTATAAAACCTTTGAAGAAGATGGCTTTCAGAAAGGCCACACTCCACTCACTAATGGTCTAATATTTTCTCAAGGTCTAGTAAAAGGCTTGAATCAATAAGAAGTTGCACACAACAAGTTAGACAGGTTAAGCAGACTTAGAACTCTTGTCAAAACGCATGACATTAATTAACATTATGAAAGCAAGTAATAATAATACCCTATAAAAACTCCATTAGAAAAGAGGTAGAATAACACATTAACTTACTGCATAAGGGAAAGGAAAGGAAGTGGTTTTTTTTTCTGGTGAGAATTAGGAAACTATGTAGCTCAGCAGCTATAAAGATACCTTGAGTATCTTAGGTCAAAGGCCTCAGGTGGTCCCAAATAGGCAAACTGGTGGACTCGGGTGAAGTTACACTGAGAAATGATGGGATGTTACACAGATTTTAGATTCAGTTGGGATAAATCCAGCTGGAGTGATTGGGTTTTGATGTTTACTTTACTTTGGAAAAAAAAAAAAAAAAAAAAATCAGTCAGTAGTGGATGACTGTGAGCCAGAGAGGGAAAAAAGGGAACAGGGAGGGAAGGAGAAAGACCATACCTTCAACATGTATGGGGTTGCTGCTGTAGTGTGTACTATCCTCAGTGCCACTGATACCCTGAATACTTCACACTAAGAAAAACAGCAGTATCAGAAGTTGCCCATGGCCATATTAAAATTAAATCCTGCCTGTGTTCGAATGACCTGGTTTGTGATCTATTGCTGTGACCTTGCTGCTGATTTATGGCTTCTTGCCTGAGACAGCGCAAGGAGTTATAAAAAGTTTTTTCATTTTTTCTTTTTAATTCCATACTGCTGTCATCAATAGCTCCTCCTTGGTTGTGTTGCGCAAGATTGTGAAATAAAACAACTCCCAGGCCTCTTGACCCTTATATTATTTTCTCTTCCACTATCTTTTTATGCCATGTAGGAACCATAAAAGAATAAAAACTCAGCAAGGTCTCCTACCAGTTCATGCTGCACTCAAAGTACATTTTTATAGCAAGTTTAATGTTAATGAGCACCAATTACTCTTGAAAATCATCATAAAAGGCATAAAAAGGCTGATACTGTATGTCTGATACCCTTTGGAGGCCATCGCCGAGATGGAAGTGCAGTTAAGAGAAGCATACACAAATTCCCTCTGTGAGAAGATGATAATTTCTGTGTGCATGCTGCTTTTGTGGCTTAGGCATTCATCACATTTACAGGAGTGAGAGGCCATTACTTATCTTTGAGAGGATAGAATTTGCACACTTCTGTTAAAAAGAACAAAAACAAAAACCCACCAAAAAAACCCTACAACCACTTGATTGGGAAGGTGTCCTCAAGACTGTTACTGTAAAATCATTCCTGAGTGCTGAATACCATCATTAAGAATAAGGAACTAATCAGTGTTTCTTCTAGTGCTCAGTTGTATGAACAAGGACTTCTTTCGGAAAACAGAGTGGCATAAAGCAGATTAGCAAGGCTTTAAAAATGGTCAATAGTTCTGTGAAAAAATAATAATAAATGCCCAAGATAGAATGATTTCTGGGTGGTAATTCATACCACAGTGAAGTGCATGAGACTGTTCAGGGTTGTAAGAACCTGCTGAGCTGCTAATGTTCATGGGACAATCCCATAAAGATGTTATAATTCCACAAATATGGTATCTCCTGGACAACCCTATATATACATTTTTAAGTATTGTTTTATTATTTAATTATGAGTCACAGTTATCATAAGAGGCAGAAAGTATTTAAACAACAGAAAACACTAATTTCTGTCCCTATGCTCCTTGGTCTTCATGGTAGATAACAGTCACACAGAAGTCTGTATCTGAAAACTTTATGCCCATTGGTTTCCTTCAGGGAAAAAGTCAATGCTTGCTATTTATCCATACGTTAGTCCAGTGGTTCGGCACAGTAATACATTTAATATTTATCAATACAATTCTCTGGCAAGTGAGAATGTTGACCCTATCCTGCAGATAAAGGCAAAAAGCAGCTGAGTATTAATAACTAGGCAGGTGTCATGGAGTATAATACATGCACTGACAAACTATTTTACTTCCCCTTCAAGTGTGAGTGTGTGTGGGATCACAATTTGTTCACCTTAAGTCTATCAGATGTTGTCTCAATTGACTCAAATATCACCAGTGCTTACAAGCTTTACATTGGTTTGTTGGGAATCAGCAGAGAACCCAGACTTCCACTAGTCAGACTCATCTCTTTTTTTCTGCGTTTTTTCTCCAGATAAGCTCAGTCCATAGGTAAAGCACACAAGGTAGGACACCCAGGGAGCTCCTGCCAGCTTGGTTATTCCACAATAACAGGGTGCAAACAGTGGATTGGAGTGATACTGGATGAGTTCACAGAAGAAAAATCCATGGAGAATCATTAAAAACATCAAAGTCACATCTGACACAGGAAGGCTCAGAGCTGGAAATATGCTATAGACTGGAAGAACATTAGAAAATTCTGTATCTTATCTTACCTATATTCTTCCCCTAGCCTTACTATTCCTTAGGCAAGTGAGTTTAGGCACTGATGAAGATGGGCTACATGGACTTTTGTTCTGACCTAGCACAGCCACATAGTCTAATATGTTTATGGGTTCTTGGGAAACAACTTATGGTTCAACAGGCTCCTCAGTCAGCTCTATCTCTCCCAAGAAAAACAACGCAAGGGAATTTATAGTTTGTTTTATAATATAGTTTGTGACTATAGAAAGCACCTGTGATCAGAAAATAGTGTAACTTTTTCCTACATGGTGTTGTCTAAGCAACAGGTAAATAAGTAAATCCTCCTAGCTTGCAGCTGTCCTGAACCATAAGGTGATGATATATGATATGAAAAGCCTGAAGAGGTTGTGGTCATTCTGGGAAAACATGGAAAGATTTTTTTCATGTCTCATGTAACTCTGTGGGTTGCCTGGTGGCAGAAGAGGTTTCAGAAGTGATAATTCTTTTAAAACAAGGATTAGTTACTGAAATTTTGTGTTCTGCCTTGGAAAGATACAAATGAGGAAATCAAATGATGGCCCCTCATTATGATCTTAAAATATCTCCCCTTTTTGATATGTCCAGCATAGGGTGTGAAAAATAGCACCCTTTCTCGTGTCAGCAAGTGGTGTGTGGGATCCTGAAAGACAGCCAGCCCTCTATCTTCCCACCTCTCTCCTAATTAGCAGTGGAAAGCCCTGTCTCAACACACCTTCACACACTGCACTTTTCTTAACACTCAGATCAGGGCTGCCATTTCAAACAACATGCTAGTATCTTTATTTAGTTTCTAGTTCACTGTTTTTGAACCTTTTATTGATAGAAGTGCAAGATTTTTTTCAGAGAAGCTGATGAACTTTTGAGAAATATGTAATACAGAGAGAGTTTTGCTGGGCTTTTCCCAGCTGTTGGCTGTTTCTCTCTTCTTTACAAGTAATTTTATTTATTGTCAAGACCTGAGCATGCAAAGAGGATGCATGTTGCAGTTTGAAAATACTGAAAACTTCCCTGCCTTCAGCCTCTCGTACTGGAAGCGTTTTCTGGGTTGTTTTGTTTTTAAACAAATGCAATATGAAAATGCTGAAAATCCTAGCCCAAGCCCTTCTTAAAACATCTGTCACTGAGATCAGCCTTTGTTTTATTCTCTGAAAATTCAGGTCTGCCTGAACTATGGCTTTAATAATCCCTATATCAGTACTCTTAGAAGAACTAATACATGAAGTTTTGTCATCATGGTTGTAATTCCATGAGATTCTGAACCTGTTTCCTTCCTGACTCAACTAAATCTGTAGGCTGTATTCATTAACATATGATGTCTCTTCTCCTGTCTGAGTAAGAACATGAGTTGGGTTTCCAAGCAAACTCAGTCGGGTTCCTTGAAACTCAGAAATAAAGGCAAATGGAAAGGGCTGAGTCTACACTGGCATGGCTGCAGCTTTAGAAACCCTATCTGAACTATTTTTAAACTGCTAAGACTACTAGAGCCATGGCAACAAGATTTAGCATGAGCTGTAACACGCAATATGGAATTCATATGGCAACCTTTGACTTGGGCTGAAGATACGAAAATCCCCTTTCCTTGGTATATCCTAATGCAATTACCTGCAAAACACTCCTGGGAGGTTGGTGGGTGCTATTAGCCTTGACAATGTACGGTCCATCTGCTGGGACAACATTCCCATGGAAAAAACATGCTTAATTCTGAATGTCAGAAGCCTGAGCAGACAGCATAACATGGGTGTAAGCGTGAACTGGCTGGAGTGATTGCAGGAGAAGTGGCTTCCAATGCCCCAAAACACATTGTAATTTCCCATGAGTCATTTGGAAGATATTAACAGTCACTTAAGCTGACCCAAAAATAACATGTTTCTCCTGTTTAAACTAGTGACATTTAATTATAAAGGAGAAATGTAAGTAACTTTGAAATATCTCCAGCTCTGAAGAGCTCCTTTAATGTCCAGAATTAGCTGCCAGCTTTTTCAAATAACATATCAAATAGTCACTTCTCTCCAAATAGGAAAGTATTAACCAATAAGTCTCTGAACTAAGCACTACCAGGCACAGGCACATTGTATTTGGAAAGGATGCCCTTAAACACAATGCCCAACTGCATGGCTCTCAAAATCCAGCTCTACACTCTGAAAGAGGTTTCCTTTCCACATTTCTGTACCAGAGCAGATCTTCCTGTGACTTTCCTGGTCCAGCCTCCACGTCACAGAAGGCTTTTGTCAAGACAATGCAATTCTTTTCACTGCCCTGAGGAACTCTCTTATGTTGTATGCGGCTTGGGGTCTCTGACTGACAGATACACATTTGCACTGGTGGGCAATGCACAGCAACCAGAATTTGTCCAAACTGTTTGGGTTCAAAATCTGCAACCCTCTAACTACATCTCCTATGCCCTACCTCACAGCAAGTAGCTCAGACAGGAGGCACTAACAGGGGAGAGAATTGCACTGTCATGTGGCTGTGCCAGTCTGGGTTTCCTTGGGTAGTTGTGCATCACACCATCCCCTAGTGTAGACAGAATCTGTTTTACGAGTACTGACAGCTGTGATATTGAGGTTTCAAGACACACTCATGCCCAGACTTAAGGTTTGTCATGAATAAAAAGTGGGTCTTGGCTGGTTGCTTTTTAAGGCTGTTCTTCTTTTAATAGGAACAATTCAGACAGCATTGCTTTGGGGGAAGACAGGTCCTAGATACAAAAAAAGAACATGAAGGGATTGTCAGCTCTCTAGATCTAGTGGTTCAGTGGGGAGAAGGGGGAAGAAGAGTCTTTCTGAAGAGTTCATTTTTTTCCTAAAAATCACTAGAGCATTATACAGGACTGGCAGGTACTCCAAACCAGCCCAGGTCATGTGCTGCCTCAGTACATCCCTTGCTAAGAACTGTCCCCATTCCCAGCAGCTCTACCTCTCCCTCTTCCAATACTAATATCCATGTTACTTATATCATTCAGAAAGAGATGTTAGATGCTTCACTGAGATGTTACGTATCTCTTACACCAGCAGACACTGTAATAGACTCAAGAGAGATTTAAACATAGATTGTGACTATAGAATTCAGTAATTTATGGAAGGGAGAATTGAATTACCAGTGGAATCAGCGGGAGATTGGCATTATTTACTAGGGACAGGAATCTAGCCTAAGCATTTTTATATTTCCTTTTGTGTTATACTCTTTACAAATATTTTAATAGTATAATCACTTTTTATATATGCAGTCCAAACCCCAAATTTAAAAATTATGCCAATAACTGCTTTTTTTTTTCCTTTTTTAAGGAAAGGCTTATTTATAGTGCACAAGCTCACAGTGATTTTAGCTTCTTCTTAAATTTCACTTCCATATAAGATCCTATTCTGCAAAATGGCTTAGATTGTAATCTGTCTGGATTTGTGTCAAATCTACTCCCGCTTCATATATTTCATGTTCATTGCTCACCATAATGCCACAACCACGATAATGATTGTATTAACAAGATGACAAGGTTCTGTCTGTCCCATAATGAATGAATGAAGTAGCATAATTCCTAAGTAAGTAATAAATTAATATTTACATCTAAATATATTGCTGATAGCAGGGGCTTCTGTTGAATGCTTGGAGATGCTGCGGGAGGTTGGATTCTTCATGTTTAGTGTTAGCCATCTTACAGTCTATTCTGTGTGGCTTAGGGAACACATCATTCTTCAGAGCCAGATTCATAATTATTATTAAATAAAATTATAGGCATTTTCTTAGGCCACAGAGTTTTCCATCTGTGACTAGGGTTTCTAAAAAAACTGTGATCTCATGAAAGAAGCAAAATTTCACTGACTTCAGATAGGCTTATTGCTTCAATGTAAATTTCATTTCTTTTTGCATCCACGAATGAAAAAACATGCATTTATCAGATTTCTTTCCCCTTTATAGTTCTTCTGTAAAAAAATCTTTACTGTTTTCTCTTGTATACAACTGTTATGGATGTTTTACTAGTTACTGATACAATCTACAAGAACTAATAGCATTCCAGAAATGTTTTATATCATGTGCCTTTTTTACTCTTTTAGTCCTTTTCTATTAAGAGTGTATGGAAATAAAGCCTAGAAGCCATTTGGGGTGGGGGAATTGGATGCTGGAATTAATACTCTTTATGAAAATTGATTCAGTGCACCGTGTCTATGCACAGTATCTATGAAATAGCAGCAGCTTTGTGCCCTGCAGCTGAAATCAGACAATGAAAAGGAAACCAAAATTGATAGAGTTATGAGAAGCGCTGTTGTGGGCAAGATTTCAGCCACCTTTACCTTAACACAACCACATTCAAAAGGCTACTTAGGCTTTAATAAAACACATCCACTCCTCCCAGATTTGTTCTTAGAAGCCAAATGCTCACATCAATGAAATCACCAGCAAGACTGGCAAAAATTTTCTGCTTCAGTAAGATATCAATAGTGGCACTCACAGACCTCGTGGGCAGAGTTGTTTGGCAAAGTCAATAGCCAGATTACTGGAGGAGCTTTTGGCACATTAGATGCCAAGTTGAGTGTCTGAAAGGGAGCAAAGAGACTGAAAATCTGACTCCAGTTGAGCAGAAAGACCAAGATGGAGAATAGCCCTTTCAGGCATATAGGAAATTACCTGTTACTGTCAGGATTGGCCATGTTCAGCAGGTAATCGGTGTGCTCTGGGACGAAGGCTGTCAAATCAACACCTCTCATGAGCTCTGAAGTGACACACACATAGGTTAAATAAAATAGGTAGAGATACACACACCCACAGAAACTTTTCTTGCCCCTGACATGTTTTATCAACACTTTCAAGCTTAAGAAAAATTGCCATTCACTTCTTGCAGTCCAAATGATGACACCTTACAGCCTCCTTCTCAGCTGTACAACTCACAGCATGAAGTAATATTTTTACTGCTGTTTGACAGTTGTAAGCTCACAGAGTTTAGCTCTTCTAACTTGCTTCTCAACTCCAGCTGCCCTCTGCACTTTGTCAAGGCTTTTGTAAGTGTGCTGACATGCTTGGCTTCTGCAATGAACAGAAAAGACCTGGGCTGCTTGTTCAGAAAGAACCCGCCTAATTGTATGGAAGTACAGAATTTTGTGAAATATATACATACCAAAGTATGTACACAGACACACATATACACACACACACTTAAAAGGAAATTTTTCCTGGTTTGAAAGCACTTACTGGTTCCTGTATTTCCTGACATCTGTCATAGCCCCTCACATAATTATTTTTTGTTATTTACTGTCCTATGCAATTGGCATTAGGGTGGGATTGCTGAAACAATGGATAACATAAGCTTGTCTTTCTAAAGCCATAATTTCGGTTAGGCACTACTTCATCATCACCTCAAAAAAACGTTCACAACAACTTGCTTTTTCAGAAGCCTGTTAAGAATAGCAGTGTTAAACTGGAGGTACACGGAGCAAGAACACATTGCCTACAAGACAGAAGTCCTTTTTTGAGGAAAAAGGAAAAAAAAAAGGAGGAAATATGATAACACTAAAGAAAATAATATGGAGTAGCCATACTGAACAGTCAAGAAAACTAAAGGCTGACAGAGCCCACCAGTTCTATGAAGGTTGACAACACAGAGCTAGGGATTCAAACTCAGTCCAGAATATAAAGGGCAGCGGTACCTGTCTATTGCCCTTCATGAAAGAACAATCAATAGTAATTATCAGATTTCTATCACAAACCTGGAAATTGAGAATTGATGAAGCAAACTTTGAGTGTCTGATCTGAAGCTAGCATCAGTTACAGCAAGAAGAGTCAAAATTTCTCAGGATTAGTAGATCAGGCCTTCAAGGTTTTTCTACTGATTGATGTTTCATTGTTGTTTCAGATATCACCAAATGGCATAAAATACTGATAAATTCTCAGGAAAAACACAGATCAAACGAGTACTGTACCAGACCCTTGCGCATCCTGATCAGCCTACCCTCAGAACACGTAACTAGCTAAATGGTTTTGGGTTTTTTTGACTCCTTGAGGTCACAGAAGTATTTTCTCTGTCTGAGATGCTCTCCTGAGGAAGTGTGATATTAGCTTTACAGCCTTTATATAAAACATTTGTCTCAAATAAAACAAATACAGCCAGGACAGTAGCAACAATACTCTCTGTACTGCCCCATGAATATTAACTTCATAATCTAGTATGTGTCAGTGAGGACTGATTTGTGCTGTAGACTCCTCTACACTGTAACAGATGCTGGAATGAGACCAGTGACATATTTTAAAAAATAACATCCAAACAGTTATCATGCAGCAAAGCCTTGCAGTTGTTGCTGACCTGAAATTAATATAAAACTATGATTAAAAGATATATAGGCTCTATACTTATATGATCCTCCTGATGTTTCCAACCAGGACCATTTACATCTGCCTTATTTTGTTTTTCTGTTTGTTATTCCTATTCCTGAAGTACAGAGCAAACATCTAGTCTCCCGGAAGCCAAAGGCAAAATTTACTGATAGTTTCTGATAATAAATAATCAACAAAAGGAAATGAAGTAAATAATATATTCAGATAGGTAGATTTTAAAAATTCATCTTTGTCTATAGGCATAAGGTGTAAGGGAATTCTTAAAGGAATACCCTAGTGTGACCCAATTTTTGTAGAGGGATTGACAGGAAGATTGACTTGATCTAATGTTAATCATATCATCAAGATTGGCAAGCTTTTTTTCATTCAAAACATAAGCAGGACTAAAAACCACATCTGGAAGAGACAAATCTAAGGATCTCTTTCGGTCAGAATAAATCAAAGACAATTCTAAGACTGTCTGCCAAACAAATGTAATTCAGATATCTTTAAGCATATACAGATGAAACCTGAAAAGTTACACTGACTCAATAGCTAAAATAATAGTGTTTTGAATGTGGAAGCTCAAATACAGAAGTAGTCAGAAATACTTGAATTTAAAATATAAATTTAATACAAAAGTTTAAATGAATAATTTTAAAAATCAGATTAATACACCAATAAACAAAACCTACTAAGACTGGTTTGTTTATGTATGAAACCCTCATCTGATGAGCACCACATATATTTTAAGACAAGTTTTTGCCAAATTGAGTCTGCTGCTCTCCATAAAGGAGAAAACAAGATGAAAACTAATGGCCCTTGTCTTTTAGATTTCCAGATTATACAGTCTGATGGTTCTTTTTGACCTGTGATCTATGCCATTACCTGTGGTTCAAGCGCAGGACTGAATAAGAGAGCAGCTTGTTTCATGGGTTCTCCCACGCGCCGACACCCCCCGCAGCACTGCCCGCGCCACCGACCGCCAA
>WUAM01000262.1:4663959-4686197 GCA_024336885.1 Actenoides hombroni
TGGAAAAGGGGGCCGCTTTGTTCAGGGGGTCCCCCCCCCCCCCCCCCAGCCTTGTAGAAGGAAGGGATTACAACTGCAAGGATATTAGAGTTTTTACTCGTGCTTTTTTTTTTTTTGTCCGTATTAGTGTTCACAGATTCTTTATAGCTAGAGCTTCTTGAAAGCAACCTTTTCACTCAGCCCCTTAGTTTCTCTTGTAACTTTTCTAAATCTGTCCGTCTGCAGCAGACATCTGTCACTATCCTTTTATTGGAAGCTAAGTAAACAAGGTGGTACAAGTTTCAATATCACTGGCTATTACTGGGTCACCTGTAAAACTAAGAAGAGACTCAAGGAGGTACAATTGTTTGCTACACAGACTGGTGGCCCACTGAACTCTATTTCTATGGCTTGCCATTCTATGGTGCATCCCTTATGGATAAACCATATCATCTACTTTTGCCTTTGGCTGTCCACTTTACAACTGGGAAATACATTGTGCTCTTTTGACAAGCACTTTGAATTCTATTGAGAAGAAAAACAAAAACAAAACCCCAAAAAACCAAAGAAACAAAAAGCAACCTCAGAAAACAAAGAAACAAACAAACAATGGAAAAAACCAAACCAAAACAGCTACCAAACAAAACAAATCAAAACACTCAAAGCAACAAAAATGTCCTCTCCTTAAGAGTTTGCTATAATTCATTATCTAACCTCCAAGATGTGGAGGAAAAAAAAAAAGTACCGTAGTACATTAAATGCTCAAAGGAAAACTTTTGGAGATCTTGATTTATTGACCAAAAAAAAAAAAAAAAAAAGATTTTAGTCACTCATCATAAGAAATACATAGCTTTGAAAGAAAAAGGCTTGGCATCTATTAACAGTCCCTGCTAGCATCCATCACTCAAGAGGGAGTATTTAGTTTTTTATTTGCTTTTCTGTTATTTTTCTGCTATTTACGAATGTTGCACCTAAGGTCAAAGTTATTCCACAGAGGAAGTACCAGCCAATAAAATGACAGAGAAGTGAATGAGACAGTCCCTTCTCCCCATGTAATCACTAGACAAGTCTTTTCATAAATGGCCCTTAGGTTCCATTTAAAAGCCTGTCAGCTCAGTAGGAAAGGTCTTCTAAAACCTTCTGACTTAAGGAGAAAAATATCTGTTAGCTGGCCTGAGGGTAATTTCTTCCCTCTGTTTACCCCTTCTTGAAAGGCAGCAGCCCAAATAAGTTACTGTCTAGAAAGCCTTGGTCATAAAATGAGGGCGGGGGGGGAATGAAAAAGAAAAGAGCTTCAGAGCTGAGGTAGAGATGATCAGGGAATTGATCCTCTGATGAAAGCAGCATGTGTGTCAAAGAGTGCATTAATTAGGATCTAATTTGAGAGCCACTCAATTGTGATCTCTTGTCATTTTTATGGGGCTAGTTCCATACATTTTTCCCTGACAGTAGTACTTACTTTAAGAAACCTTTTTCTCAGAGGAGGCATTGCAGGACTGCTTGGAAAGCTGGTGATAGGATCAGAAAGCCAGCATGTCTGCTTTGCCTCCAATTTTTGCTAAATCCTTGAAGCAAATGTAATCAAATAAAATGAAACTCAGTCCTTGCCCGACTCAAACATTCAGCATGGACTAGACCAGCATATGCACTTACTGGCAATGCATTCTCCTCCTTTCAAATAGAAAGGACTGACTTTTCCTCATCTCTTCAAAATGAACTGCCACAATAACTGTGGCCAACACCTGCAACACCACCGCCACAGAGAAGAGTAATTATATGAGATTCTTAATTGATACAGGTTACTTAGATCCACCATGAGGTATCAACAGGTCTCAATGAAAAAGACTCTCTTCCCATAGTCAGCAAATGATGCCGAAACATTATTCAGGACAGGTCAGGTCCCTGGACAGCTTTCTTTCCTGAACATCTCGGTAAGATACAAAAAAAACCCTACTGTTTTGCTTTCCTTTTGAGCTCCTAGTGCTTATAAACTTCAAGAGAGGGCTTGCTGCAGCCTGGGAAGGTTGCAGTGGCCATTGCCATGCTTTCTGTCTCCCACAACAACCTCTCCTGGCAAGACAGGGAATTACTATCATGAAGGCTCATGTTGCTGCTACCTGTTGACATCATCACTGAGCTGCTTAAAGACTTTTCCCTTTGAAAGAGCCCTCATCTGTCAGATATGGACACAGAAGTGCAGAGGGAACAAGCTCCGCTCTTCCCTGGAGACCCCAACCTGCTGGTACTGAACCAAAGTGTCATCTCCATCCCTTGGGGTAACTGCCTGTTCCCCTCTTCTCCCACTGCACCCCTTCACAAATTCACACAAAGCCTTTAATTTCCCACCACTGCATCCCCTCCTTCTGGCCTCTTTGCAGTGGGAACCCCAGCTGGGAGCCCCTCTTTACTACACCAAGCATCAAGCCTTCCTCCAGTAGGTTTTTACACCTCCACTAGCATCCCAGCTATCCAGAGAAACAACCAGCCCAAAACTCTACTGAAGCACCTTCTTTCCTAAACACCACACTCCATGACACACAGAGCTGCTGTCTCATTTCTAAGAAGCTGCAGGTTTTCTTAGGGGTGCCCATAGCTCAGTTACTGTCTTTTTTCTTCCTTTTACTAGTACCTGAAGAGAAATTATTTTACAGGTTGATCAGTGACAGAGAAACAAGCAGTGAGGTACTTTCTGGGTTGCCACAGTCATGCTGGAAAATACAGGAGTTTGGATTTCTAGGTCTCTCTAGAAAGACAGGCCTGAGCCTGGCACCTTTAACACCCACTCAGGAAAAGTTTGATGGGGAAATTGAAGCATGAAAGACAAAGTCACTCAAAGATGCAGAGCAACTCTGTGACAGCTTGAAACAAATTAGATAGCTTATAGCAATTTCAGGTGGCTCATGTAGATTCATGAAAAAAAGGCCTCCCTTGAGGCACTTAAGACAGATTTCCTCCAAGACGACACTTGGATATTTTTTATTTTTTTTTTTAAATCAGAGCCAAAGAGGGACAAAAAAAAACCCAAAAAACTTTTTAAATCAGACTACTGTCTGGGTTCATTTCTTTAGCAGGGATGAATTAATCTAATCACCGCTTGATTTAACTAGGGGCTTTGATACTATAATATTAAGTTTTACAGTTAGTTGCCTACATCTGTTAGAAACACTGCTCACAGAAGAGAGTTGAAAAGAGTCATCTTAAATGGAAAACCTTGGACCAAGTTTATATGAATGCCCATGTTCAGATTTTGCTATTCTTATTTTCTGAATATGCATATTTAAATAATTTATATGAATTATTCTATGACTCTAAGTGATTCTGATTATGCAGACTTAAACCAAGTAAATCCATTGTTTCCTACCTGGACCAGATACCTGAAGAGAAAAGGAAGATGAGAGGACGAGAATCTGAAGGAGCTGGGGCCTTTTTCTAGAGTGGATTTATGTCATGATCATATTTCCCACATTTCTTTTGCAAAGGAATTCATTCAGACATTGCATTCATACCTTTTTGACTATGTACTTTGAAATAGAGAAGCTACTTAAAATCAACCCAGTGTTGAACTTGGAAAGGAAAAAAAAAATCACAGATAAGACAAACCAGTTAATATGAAATCAGATGTAATAATAATATTCGAACGAGCCTAAACTTGTAGCCCGACGGAGTCACAGCCAGAGGATTTTTCTGAAACCATATGGTATCTGCCATAAGAATGTGAAGAACTATTGTTCCTAGCCACATAGCTGTCTGAAGCATGGCAGATGGAGGAAACAGTACATGTGCCAGCATGTCTAATTAGCTCAGAGACTTTTAATTCCTCTGTTGTTTTTAAAATGCCACTCTTTCAGTCTGATCCAACGTCCACAGAAGTGAATGGGAGTTTTTCAGACTTCGGTAGATGTTGGCCTCAAATGCACAATAGGGTTATAAATAAATAAATAAATAAAAAATTTGATTACTGACTACTTGCAGAGTTGTTTGCAAGACACAGGCAAAAGAAAGGAATGGAACAAAGGCAAGCTGAAGACCAGGCTACTTCTGACCATTAACTACTCAGGGCTTTCCTCCTGTGAATCTATAATGAAGTGGCTATTTCCAACTCAGTCCAGGCTGAGGATGCTCTTGGGTGTTCTTCTACTGATGTAAACATACACACTGAAGGCTCACTTCCTTTTCCTTTTCTCTTCCTTTCAGAAAATACTTTTTTCTCCCAGTTAAAGCTCTGCTCCTTCTCCCATTCTCATATTGTTGTCTCTTCTCCATCCTATACTCCTGCATATTGACATGCTGCAAAACATCAGGCTATGCCAGGAATCCCATTCCCCCAGAGGTGCCTCATTTTCACCTCATCTACCTGATCTGGTTTCTGTACGTCATCCTCTGGCAGCTCTTGCACTCCTAGGGAAAATGCAGGCATATAGCTGAGGGACAGTCACCCACTTATCCTGGGCGCTCCAACAGCTTCTCAGGAGCACAGTTTCTTCTGCACAAGGGGAACAGAAGATTCAAAGCACAGCAGAGGGATAAAAGCTCAGCTGAGCTGGAAAGAAAGTTCATTTTCTTTTGTTTTGGGAAGGAATCAACAGGCTGTACAGGAAACCTCTTGCCCAGATCAACACTGACCTTGTTAATGGTGCGTGAGCATGCTGGCCTAGGAAGAGATCCACTCCCCTCTTCTTAGCTGCCAAAGGGAGACAAGCTGATAGCTTCCAAGACATCCCTCACAGAGCCCAGTGTAACCAATTACACATGTTCAACTCTGCCAGTCTGCACCTGGGGCTGGTCTGAGCAAATCCATGGAGAGGGGGGGTTAGTGACTGACCAACAACTTGCACTTTGATAACATATTTCCTCAAACAAACCAGGGGTTGCTGAGGAGAGGAAGCATTGCCATCTCCATCTCCTATGAGCAGAGGTAAAGGTACAGGAGTGATTAAATAACTCAGATAAGGTGAAATTTTGGGGAAGGAGTTATAATGCAGTCTTAAATATTGTCATTCAGCATCATGGGCATCTTACTCAACTTGGATAAGCATTTAAAATAAAATCAGATGCTTTGTCTGAGAGTCAGCTATTTCTAGAGATAAGTAGTTTGCTCCTTTTCACTGCTTGAGCATATCTAGTTTTTAGAAAAAGGAAGAAGGAACATTTCCAGAAAAGCAGCCTATTTTTGTCCTACCTCCCACCTGAGATTTGAGGTCTGTTCAATTGTCCTGACCATGATTTGCTATGAAAGGCAAGACAAGAACAGATATGGTCTGAACATGTCTTTCACTCAGGAAGAAAGATGCAGTTCAAGCCCTGAAAGTGTAGTTTTTGTAAACAAGGACAGAAATATAACAGCATAAAGAACAGAGGCCAACTTATACAGATGTAAATTTCTGCTCATTCTTGTGATGGGCGTACAACTAAGTTTGTACAGGTTTAACACAATTCCTACACAAGAATACAATCAGGAACTTTATTGTTTGGGTAGTTACATAGTTGTGGGTTTGTTTTTATTTTCCAAATTAAAAATATTTTTGCTTTTAATGTGTGGAAATAATGTCCCTAAAAGCATACGGGCACATTCACACTGTTCTGACTACTGTGCTGGTTCTTCCCCTGACCCACTGGCTCCAGCTCAATAGTTTCCCTTTTAGAATTATTACCTAATGGGAAGTTAGAAATTTAAACCCTCTTAGCATTCATCTAAGATTCAAGTTCAGGTTTTTAGCTTAAATATAGGTTTTACTTGAGGATTCTGCCTTGAAAAAATGGTTAAGAAAATTCCTACTCTCCAAAGATATTTGGACATAGATGCTAGTGCAGGACAGCATGCAAAGGTTCAGTGCAAGGGTGTAATTCCTCTGTTCTTAGAGGATTCAGCTTTCTAAATTCATTATAGCCACTCCTAAAGACTGTTTTCTAAACTACTTAAAAAAAAAACAAAACAACCCAAAATCAGACCTGATGATGGGCTGATATAGGCTAGTTTTATGTTTAGGTTCAACCCATGAATAACAGTAGTCAAAACTAAAAGATACTTTCCTTTCCTCTTTATATACCTAAATGTAGCCAATTAAAACAAACCCCCTGCTTAACCAACGTCAGAACTCAGAGACAGAATTTAGCTCTTTTTTTCTGACTTGATGTTCAGAATTGTCTAGTTTGGCTTCTTGGTTGGTTTGGTTTTTTTAAATAGTTTCTGGTATGAAAAAAAATTCCCACTAGTGATTTATTTTAAGTCCATTTTAAATTGACTTGCTGGTTTTGCTTGACATTTTCTACTCTGCAGTTTTAATCACATTCATAATCCACTCAGCATATGGTAAAATCTGAGAAAACTCACAGTCAGAGAGCCATTAGAGTAAGCGGAATGAGATGCATTGCCTATTTAGCCTTATATATTGCCTGCAGGATTTGCTTTTGCTTCCAGGGAAAGAAATTCTACTTAGCATGTAGATCTTCAATTATTAAATGTAACGACTCCAAAGAAAAAGTTGTTCTTTCTGACCCCTGGAGATAAGTAGCTTATGAACAATGGTAAATACCCCAAAGCTTGAATTCTAGACAGCAGCATTATATCTACAGCTTTGCAAGTCAATGAAGAATTCCTGCTTGTTTAGCAAACTCCAGCATTTTGTGTATTGAGATGTGAAGTGACTGGCAAATACACTCAAGAAAAAAGGACTAAGTATATTGAAGGATGTAAACATCTCACTAAAGGACTGAGACATGTTTTTACTTTGTCAGTTTGAAGGTGGGTCACTCATCACTGAAATCCAAAGGTTATTTCAGAAGTGCAAGTGGGATGCAGGATTCAGAGGAATTTTGTCAGTCATGAGGTTGAGTCCCCTGCATTCTTTGTAGCTATGGAATAGATGAGACCCTCATGCATGCAGTCAGTATAGTCTGGAAAGCAATATGTACTACCAGCCACCAGGCCAAAACAGTCCCAGGTCCTTGTTACAGCCCTTCTGAAAAAATGGAGATGTTATTGAACTCCAGAGCAGATAGGCAATAGCTGTTTCCTACTGAAATGTACCTGTACTCTTGAGGTTGAATTAATCAGAACTTGTATAAAAATTTATGGTTCATTTTTCCTGAAATAAGTAGCAGAAGACTTTCTGGAGAAAAAAAAAAAGTGTCACATATACTACAAACTTCTCTGCCCAGAAAAAATGATTCCTACAAAAAACCCCAAGCAAACACAGAAGAGCTTTATCATGCAATTCTTGCACACTGTGGATTATCAATAATTGAACTGTGCATACTTCGTAACTTCCTTTAGCTAATTTCCTTCATCTTGAACTTTCAGAGGATATTTAGAATTTATTATACAAGGTTCACCCTTGCATTTCAGATAATACATTACAAACTCTCTGAATCACTACAAACTCTGAATAACTTAACGAAACTAACACAATGACACTGTTGGAGAGACATATTTAATATAAGGAGGAAAAAACACAATATTTTGCTGCCAGAGAGTTTCTTGAGAACCAGGAAAGCAAAGGAAATGTTATCCATTCACTGAGAAGTTCAAATCTTAAAGATATTCCTTACACATCTGCTCCAGGGATATCACTCACTCAATTCCTTAGACAGCAAAACAGTGATATCTCATTCATAGAAAAAATAAATTATCAAAGTGATCAATGTGGTGCAGCCCTGAAGTGGCAGGAGTCCAGAACACCACATTCAATGTACAGAGCATACATGAGATCACTGGTGCTCAGTGGGCCATGGGGGAAACTTTCAATTATTTTACTCAAAAAGACTGGTGATAAACCTGCTTCATATCAGGAACCTATTAGATATCTTTCATGCTACTTTGGAAAGACTAGTTTATGAAACTTCTATTTACCAATCAACAAACAGCATGTGACTATTCCAGAGTCAACAACAGTGAGCAATAAATCACAGCAGTAGTCAGGATAAGAGAGTTGTTGAGGACAGTGTGTGTCTGTGTTGAGGAGGGACATATTTCCAGATGCCATCTTTTCAGGAAAAGTTCTGGAGCAACAAGAAGTGACTAATGAATGCTGTCACTGCTTATCAACTTGGGTTGAGTAACGGGGGATCGTGGAGAGAATCATGCTTTCAGGAAGTGCTGTAAGGTTTGGAGAAGAGATTGTGGAAATGACACTGTGCTCTGAGGCCTCTTAGAATCAGAAGGAAAGGGAACATGGCTAACAAAGCAACACATTGAGCCTGACACTACAGTCCTGCACACTCTCTGTAGAACTGCATGTCCTGGACCTCTCTTCCAATGTGTGGAGCCTCAGTTTACCCCAGCAAGCTTAAAGCCAGAGTCTCAGGTGATATTAGTCCAAGCATACCAGTATAGTAACATGGATACAGGCATGCAAACATACCTGTCCAGATAGATGTATGTGAAGATATGCCAATATCTGCCACAAAAACATAGTGTTAGCATAGCTAGACAGCTCTTACTGTCAGCTTAGAGACAGACCAGGGCCCTATACCAGATGACAAGCACAGGTTGGATGATCCACAGAGACACAGGAATTACAGGTCTCCAACACAGAGGGTATAACCTGTTCCATGTTAAGAATAAAAAGACTTACTGAGAGACAGGTGGATATCTTTTGGGACATACAGAGAGATAGACATATTCACCACATGGTGCTGCTAGTGAAGAAGCAGAGCTGATGTTCTAAGCTTAAAGAAAAACTGTAGATTCAACAGGTACTTCAGACGTGATCACAAGAAAACTACTAGGCAGGAGTGTTGAGTCTGGATCTGATCAAGCTGGGGAAAGATCATATGACAGATGTATACCATGATCCAACATTCAATCACACTCTGAATGAGCACTATTAGATATCTGTGTCTGTTGTCTTTAAAGCAACAACAAAAAAAACCAAACAACAAACAAAAAACCCAACCCACTACATAAAAACCACACACACAAAAAAAAGCAATAAGAGCACCACATAAAAATAAACAACAAAATAAACACACACACAAAAAACCCATAAAAAAACCAAATCAAAACACCAACCCAAAAAACCCAAAGAAAAAAACAACCACTCCAACCAAAACAAAGGAAAAAAACCCAAACTACCAAAAAGAACCTGAAAGACCTGGATGCCGTAATGGAGACCTGAACTAAAAATCTCTGCTCAGGTTATAAGTGATATATCATATAACAATAGTAATGGGGGAAAGAATAGGGATTATTGTATAGCTTTGAAATATATGACAAACAGAAGAAAATAAAACCCCAGTCTGGAAATCTTCAAATTCTTTCCATTCCATAGGGAATGAAATAGTGTTTTCTTAATGGTGTGCAATGTGGTGCAGCAGAAATTGTCTTGCAGTGCAGGAAATATTCTTCAGGGAACAAATGGATTTGAAAGACCATGGAATGAAGAGGAAAAATCCAACAACAAAAAAAACCAAGCCAAACCCTGAATAAAGCCTTAATTATACATTTTGAATAAGACAGCTCTCTGGCTGTTTTTGGTTTAACGTAATTTTAAAGCGAAGTCCTTGAAGCGCTGTGGAGAGAATGCAGATAATAAATCAGACTGTTCCTTAACTGCTGTAATTCTAAGATATTTTGCGTTTTCTGCTCAGATAACATTTTAGGCCCTTTTTGTGTTTGCATTCGTGATTAACCTCTGTGAGGGAAATGGAAGGGGCTAACAGAATAAAACCAATTAAATATGACAAAACCATTTATCAGTCCAACAGTACATCTTTTCTCTTCGTTTCCTTGGGCAGTACATAGTTGATCTCTGCAGTAGAGAAGCCTCCAGAAAATCATCTGGGTAGTAGCATTTCTCTGATCCACTTTTTGATTATCAGAAGAGTGGTGCAGCTGTACAATAGGGCTTTCCTGCTGTCTTTACACTCAGCCTGTGAGGTGTTCTATTAGAGTTCTCCTGAAGGCTCTCCTGCAGCCCTTGGCTTCTTTAATTTAAAATAGTTCTTACATCAGTCTCCTATGTTAAGTGTGTGTATTAATGTAAATATATAGAGATAGATAAATATGAAGGGCAACACAATGGCCATCCTTCTGTGAAACCCCGTTGCCTGGGAGAAGCGTATGATGTTCTAAGGAAAACTGTTCTTTGACACTGTATCTGAACACAGTGTCTGGCCCTTGTTTGAAAATGTGGCTCATCTTACCCCTCCAAAAAAGCATTCCCCTGACATCAGCATCTTTATTTTCTTTTTATTTTTTCCTGCCTAGAAGACACCCATGAGAAAGAAAACAAGGAACAATTTATTCAAAACAAACACTCCTATTAATGCAAAGATTAGCACCAAAAGACATCTCAGATTCCACAAAATCCCTAGAGTTTTGCTACTGGTTTCACAGTGAAGGCTTTCTGTGAGGAATATAGACTAAACATCAGGACAGAGGAGAACAGTGGGTTATAGAACAGATTAAATTCTTCTGGCATACAAAATACTCAAGAACTAAGTAAAGCGCCTAACGCCTTAAAAAAAAACCCCACTTAAATACCAGCACTCAAGAAATCCTACAGCAGTTTGTGGAACCACTTCTGTGTCTTCTTGAGTACGTGTAATGTAAACAGTTATTAAACAAAAATGTATTTCAGTGTCATATTTCCCAGTTCAGGTTAAAAGCTGATTATACCTTATTAAACCTTATGTAGACATGTTCAGTCCAATATTATTTCTTTTCTAATCATGTTAGAGATCTTAAAATTCCAAATGTTTCTAGGATCCAGGGATTTCACCAGCAAAATATTTTATTTAGTTTCATGTTGTTTCTGCATAGAACTTGAACCGACAGAAGTACAAAAAAAAAAGTTTAAAATAGGAACTTCTTTGGAAGCCAGTATCCATTACATCTGATAGGGCAAGAAGAAATGGACTCAAGTTGCACCAGGGAAGGTTTAGGTTGGATATTATGAAAAATGTCTTTAGTGAAAGGATTATTAATTAAGCATTGGAACAGGATGTCCAGGGAAGTTGATGAGTCACCATCCCTGGAGGCATTTAAAAGAAGTTTAGCAGTGGACTTGGTAGTGTTAGGTTAATGGCTGGACTTAATGATTTTAAAGGTTCTTTCAAACCTAAATGATGCTATGATTCTAAAATGCAATCAAATTTTATTGGACTTTAATAGTAACTCATGTAAGAGAAGAATAATTTACCCACTGAAAAATTCACTGACAGAAGTTCTGAAAGTTGGTATGCTAAATAGCCACCACAGTCCATCTGGCCTTAAAGTCCATGTGCTTTATTAAATAAAAAGGAATAAAGATAAATACTTCAGGATTACTTAAACATGGGTCTAAAAAACCCACAAAACCAATTCATCTATTTAGTCAGAAACAGTCAAGACAGGTTCTAAAATGTGCTTTATGCCTGTTGGCAACAACAAAGCCAAAGCTCCTCCATGAAAATTCTAAGATAAAATTCTCAAACAGGTCTATAGAGGAACACTTCGAAGTAATACCTAAACCACCCATATTCCAGGGATCTACTCATGCAGAGTAGCTTGATGAAGGGGAAGATTCAAACTTAAGGAACATAGTTCTGATCTGAAAGTACTCAATAGATTGTAACAAAGAGGAATTGCGTTTTTTTTTCAAGGTGTGGCGAAACTGCCAACCTGGGAATCTTTCAGAACAAACTAGATAAGCATCAAGCCATAGTGTCAGAGAAAAAGCTGATCCTGTCTGACAATGAGGGGACTTGCACTAGATGAGTTCTTGAGATCTATTCTAGTCCTACTTGTCTGATCTTGTCTGCTAGAGAGAATCAGGACATAAGTTAGCTTACCAGAATGAAATCCAAATAACTCCTTGGTGTTCAGTATAACCTTCCTGGGAATGAAAAGCCAAATAGACTCCTGACATTTACAGCTTGCTAAGCAGATTTCTTCCTGCCTAATTACAATGAAAATATGTCTATATGAATCTGATTTCTTTCTAGTTTAAGTCTTTCTTGGGTTCACACGCAAGGAATTTTGGATTAGACCTTAATATTTGAGATGGAAAATAATGTACTTGCAATTGTTTTTGTCTTTTTATAATCTGTTCTTAAATGACATTGTTGCCATGTTCCTCTGACATACTTCACCTCTGCAAGCTGGGTCAAGGGCACTACGGTAGACTCCAATCTGAGCACAGAAGTTATGTGTACGGATACACGGAGATTAAAGGTAAATGTCAAAGTACAAAAAGAAGGCATGCTAAAGGGTAAGTATTAAAAAGTAATAACACCAAAAAAAAATTGGTTGGAGCAGGTGAACAGTTTCACTGAAATTCCCTTTGTGTTGAAATGTAGACTTTTGCCCTTTGCTCCAGGAAAAAAAAAATAAAAAAAATTCAGAAAGCACTCGAGAAAAAAATGCAGAGATTTCTCAGTTTTATCATAAACACATTCTCATCTGTTGGAAAAAACCAAACAATAACCTGAATGTTCTTCCTGCTCAGAGCTACTAATGAATATAAGCAGCAAGAAATTATTTGTATGTGTATCTCAGAAAAGACAAATAAGGAAAAAAAAAATGAGTGTTCTAAGTAAGATTTTGTGGGACAGTATGAATTTGGACAGAAAGAAACAGAAAATAAGTTCCTAATGAGGACTTATTTCTTTTGCAGTATAGAAGAGAGAAGCTAAGGAACACAGAAACATGGAGCTATGGAAATTGTAAATTACTCAGAAGAGACACAGGCAAGGGAAAGATGCAGAAAAAGAAGCAGAGAAGTCCTGCTCTAAGAGCTGAAGAATAAGCAGAATGTGAAAATCTGTCTGCAATGAAAACAAGTTTCTATGACTTATGTATGGTTCTGCAACAGGAGTTACAGAAGCAGGTAAAGAGTCTCCAGCCAGCACCAACATAGCCAGAAAAGGTGGCTGCTAGAGCAGTTAAATACCTGCTCTCAACATGTGATAAAAGGGAACCCTGCAGTCAAACTTGCTCAACTTCAAAGAGAGTCTTTACTCACTGCACTGGAACAGGATTTCCTTGGGAATTTCAGCAAGTAACTTAATCTTATTGTTTGTTGTTTTGGTTTTTTTTAATCTGGAACACTGGGGCAGTGATTTTTCTTTTATTGATCTTGACTGTTCTAACTAACATTCTGCCAAACAGAGAAATTCTTCCATTCACGGTAGTTAACTCTAGCCACACCACATTCAAAACATCTGTTTTCCCAATTTTGTAGTATCTTTCAGCTTTCCAGTGCAGACACAAGGGCTGGGAACTCGGTGTTTTGTTTGGTTTTTTGTTTGTTTGTTTTTTATGAAAGAAAGATTGTATAGTCATATGGCTTGGAGGGTTGCAGCTTTAAAGAGGCCACCAGCATTATATTGCCACTAATAAAACCATAACAATTTTGCTCTGTGTTTACACTTAAGTGGATTCAAACTACTTTAAAGCTTGTAGGTGTTATTTTAAAGTTATTGGGAAACCCTCCACTTCTGCTTTTCAGCTATGGAAAGCTTGCTCCTCAACCTATGCTTCTCCCCCTTCCCATCTCACTATCACTCTACTACAAGAGCATCCTGCATAGAGCTAATCTTTACGTACAAAAGCAGTGCTTTGATTCAAGAGATTCTGCTGTATCTTGGCAATAGAAAAACATTCTCACTGGTGCATCTACAGACCTTTAGAGCTAAAGTAGTACGTTTCCCTTCTGATGTTCAGCATTCAGTGAAAGTGTTCAAACAGAATGAAATCTCCTGAGATCTTGGAAAGGCCTTGAGTTATCAACACATGATAGGATGTACTTACTGTGGCCATGCTGTGAAAAATATGAACAGTGGGATTAACTTTCTGTACCCCAATGCAAAGTAAAGAAGGTCATTCCAAAGTTACCTCCAGCAGAATGCAACTGTACAGATAAACAGTTTCTGTAGAAGTTACAGAATCTAGTTCTGAACAGCATCAGTTGAAGTCAAGAAACCTCACCTTTATTTATTGTAGGTGTAATGGATTTATGTCCTTAAATCCATTCTGCACTACAAATCTCTCAGATGAGCTGATCAAGATGAAAATTAATCTCAAGACATAGGGGTCAAGGGTAAACAGTCTAATTAGTAGTGGAATCAGCAATAATCCACCTGAATAGTTTTCCTACCACAAACTCTAGCAGCAGTAGAGGTTACAGATATTTCCTGGTAAACAGACCTTGTTTCAACCTGGTGATCCTCAGAACACTTAAAATTAGTTTTAAAGCCACACCATTAAACATCAGTCAGATTTAATGACAATGTAAGTTGTTTTGTAGAAAGCTCTATACAACTACAACCAACAGATAGAAATAAACACTTCTAGGTAGTATTAAATTTGTATTAGATTGAGATAAAAAGTGATTGTTTGGAGAAACCCACCTATTTCCACCCTTGCTTCAGACCCAGAGGCAAGACAAACAATTACAACCCAGTTTCTAAATGCAAGATTTGAACTGAATTGGGTCCCAAGCTTTGTTCTCTTCCTGACCTAATTAATATTCCTTATTCATTTTTCAGGTGTGTCCTTATTTGAGTTAGAACAGAACTAATTCTGCTCAGTAATTTTATTTTTCATCTCAGTCTCTAAGTAACTGCACTTTCTGAAGTTAATAGCATATTTTTTTTCAGACAGTGTCTGCTTCTAGCAGTGATAATGCTTGATGTTTATAGTTACTACCAAAGATTGGTATGAAGAAAGGCTCTTGCTCATACTTGCTCCTGTGGGGTCCAAGGTCACTACTAAATCTTGTGCACCAAAATGGGGATGCAGTACATAAGAGGCCACAACCACAGGGAGAAGCAGACAGGACAGGTGACCCTAAACTGACCAGCAAGGTATTCTATCCCATATACATCATATTCAGTAGAAAGCTGAGGGATCACAAGGGTCAAGTTCTTCAATGGCCAGCATCCAATGTGGACTCTGTCCATGCTGTCTTTGATCTAAATCCATATGTTCCTAAATCTGGTTCCCATCTGCTGCTGAGTCTAGTCTGGGCTTCCCCAGTGCCTGCTTCACTCAGTGGTGACAGTGATGCAATTGCCATCAGAGGGGTTGGAGAAGATGTTGGTTTTGTATAAATTTATATATTTAATTTTGTTATTTTTATTGAAGCTGGTTTAGTTTTATTTTCCAGTGCATAAGTGTCTCTCTCCCTTATTCCCTTTATCTTACTCATGGGGAAGGTAGAGGGTTTAATGAGAGCTTCTGTCATTTATCTGATGCCCAGCCCAGTCCTAACCCTTGACAAAGTGACTTCTTATCACTGAATGTTGTCATTGAGATGCCTTGTCGTAATAATGTTTCCTATAATAAATGACAAACTATAAAAGCAATACATTGTCTGACTCATCCATGTTTCCTTTTTGCACTTATTTTCTTTTGAAATGTCATGTAGTACTAGGGGTTATGACACCAAAGCCCTTCCAGGTAATAAGCTGTGGATAGTTTTTGCTAAGAATGGTTGGGATTTTTTTGTCCCCCCACTCAAGTCTACACAAGGATGAAATTGAGACCATTAGAAATCTTTTTTGACAGGACTGAGTAAGCCAGTAGAAGAATAATGTGCGGACTGAATATTAAAACTATCACTTGAGAGAAAGCTGCCTTGAGTTCATTGTTTATTATGATTTACAAATGGAATATTTCAATGAGAAAAAACGGACAAAGCTTAATATTGATAACTTAGCTGTAAGGTTAATACATTTCCAGGACGTAGAAAAGAAGTTCATATTCTTGATTTGAATCATGGATTATTTGCAATTCCTTTTCTTAAGGAAATGCTCTACTCCTGAGGTTATTTGCTTTGTGACACGTGTTGTGTTTCAGTGACAAATTCCATTTAAGGTTAAGTTAGGGGGGGAAAAACAAGCCCCATTTTCCTAGAAAAACTCCAGCACATCAAGACATTCCTAACCAATTCCAGCTCTAAAGGCATGTCTTGACCTTTTGTGTCAATTGACTGACTCAATTGTGACTCTTTAGCTGTGTAAAAGGTCTTTTGGATTCAACTAGGTCAACCAGCTCGGAATGCCCCATGTGGAGTGGAAACTTAGAATAGTACAAAGGCATTCCTAAAAAATTAATCACTGATCCCTTCACATATATTCCCACCAAAAGCACTAGTTTTAATAGGGACTTTTGCTGGGAAGGACATTTGTATTGAGTTAGCTCATTCCACAAATAGTAACGAATAATATTCATTGATGCTCACCTCAGCACTAGAGCAAGGATTTTGATCATTTTGTCAATTAGACAGGAATCTACAGTCAATGTGACCACTTTTCCATATAATAGAAGTCAGATTTGTGAATTAAGACAGTATTGATAACCAGATTAAGAGCCTTTGCAGGATACAGCAGAGTAAATTTACAGCATAGCTGCTATGTTCATAGAAGAGTTGTCTCTTTATGATGGGGAATAGCATGCACACAGGCCAAGAGTTTTACAAGTTCATGGATTAATGCATTTTTTTAACGCAGTGTCCTCATAAAAAAAAAAGTGATGTAAATTTGCCTACTTAGGAGGAAGGTGGAGTTGTCAGGTGTGGTTGCTTGCACATTTCCCAGGAAAAAAAAAAGAAAAGGAAAGCCTCAACTTTGGAACCTTTTAAAAATTTCTGTGGAAATAATTCTAGGAATGTTTTTGGGTTGTTTTTTTAGCAATTTGTCAGTGTTGCTTACCAACTTCCCCTCCCAGTCTGGACTGTTCAACAAAAAACCAGAAAAACCAAAGAAGCAAAAAAACACCAAAAAACCCAACCAAACAAAAAAAACCACCCTAGCCCTCTGCTTGTCTTATTTTGACAAACAGAAAATACCATGTGACCCATCTCCAGTTTCCAAAATTATTTGTTACAGACAATTGTATCTATCAAAGTAACATTGCAAACATCATGCCCTCAAGACTGGCTGTTCGAGGAGGGAAATCATCATCACGGAGTGCCCTTCACTGAGGTGACTGAACTGGACTTGCTTCAGCCTGGACACCTTATTAGGAACAGGACCCCCCAAGATCTTCACCAAACTACAGCAACTTTCACCACTTAACAGCTGAGACATAAAAACATAGGAATGGCCACAAAAATGAGACCGTGGGTTCACATAACACAGTATCCTGAACTTGTAGTAAGAAATCCAGTTTCTTTCACAAAAGGGACCACTTTCTATATCTTTATCTCACCCTGCTTCAAAGGCTTAATTTGGCTGGAATGTCTCTTTGAAATAAGAATTTTGGGTTGTTTGTGTGTTTCTCTGGCACCATCCCTGGGACTCATTGTCATTTTACTTTGTGCAGCAACCACAAGGTGCTGGACCCATTGAAATTTTTGTACACTATCTTGTTCTAGAAACTGATGATCCACTCACATTTTACTTGTTCCCATTATACTGCAGGGTTTATTTTCCTTTTAATTTCCAAGAAGATAAGGGACCTTCATGTTGTCTTTTCAAATCAGACTGATTAAGAAAAGCCAAGCCTAACCAGCAAAGTGACATAATTTCTAAAGAATATCCCATCTTCAAATTCTTAGGTTGCACATCAGCAAGTTACAGTGTGATGAAAGCAAGACAGATTTCATTATTTTTAGTAGGTGAGCCCATGCTGGAGAGGTAAGAGGAGATACTTATACTTGAAGATCTCCCAAAGGCTGAGAGTCAGGCTTTTTCAGATGACTGTACCCAGAAACTAAACCCTCAATGAAGTCATGAAAGCAGAGCTAAAAGTGGAATAGGAAACAAAGTGAGGAAATGGAAACCTACACCCAGCTTGGCAGCTGACCTATTCCCTCACCATGGTCAAAGTGCTTCATGTTCTATAGTTAATTTCCCTTTCTCTCTTCCTGGTTTTGACCTGTCCTGTTGAAGAGTAAGAGCTGAAAGACAGACTGATTTGTGTTCAACATGCTTGTGCAGTAATTTCCTTGCTACCATCCTTTGATCAGGCATACAACAGTAATAAATAGCCCAGTTTTATTCTGTGATGGATCTTGTTTCATTTCATTTCATACATTCATTGCTTCGACTTTCTGTGATAGTATCATACATGGATGTAAGCATGAAAGGAATTTTCACCTGTTTATTTCAGCTGAGCCTTCATTCCAAAGGGTGGTGCCAGAAGCTGAGGTTGAAGTCCAGCATGACTGTTATTCCTAAGCTTACCCGTTCTTCATAAATGGTTTGAAAGAAAATTATATGTTTATATTCCTGAATTAATTTAAAGGCTGATGTATCAAAATATTTGATTTTTGTTTTTTATAGATTTAGTAATAAAAACTGGCCTAAAAATAATGTGCCTTCTGAGATTTGTATTATTAAGCCATTTTTTATGAGTAAAATATTCTGCTTCTTGCACTGCTAAAATGATGGGAAAATAAAACAACAAAAAAGTACCCAACAACTCACCAAGGCTGCAACTATAAGATTATAGGGATGGAATTTTTAAATTTATTTTCTGCGAGATTTAGCAAGTAAGTAGTTACTAATATTTCCTTTCCCAAGCTCTCTTCTGCTATGTGACATACAGAAAACACATTGTCCTGTGGTTTCTTCATCTTTCTACATTTGTGCCAATAGTCAGAAATGTACAGAAAACAAGAGCTATGGAAGAATTTGTTCTGACTTCAGAAAGGAAGTATGTAAAGGGATAACTCTGGACACAAAACCCAACATTAAAGAACAGCGAGATTTCCAAAGCTAAGTTTTTGCACAAATTTAGGCAAATACCAAAATGAAAACAGTCTCCAAGACACTGATTGAATCTCTTGATTTTACTAAATAGTATACATTAGCTGGTACAGTCTTTGAACATGTAGTTTTAATTTCAGACAACCAGCTACAAGACAAATACTCCCTGCACCTAAGACAACACACACTACCTACAAAGAGGTGCCCATTAGCTTTTTTATGTTGTGGCATTGGTATCCCTGTCATTCCAAAGACAAAGGATTAGATCTTTTCAAGAACATCTGGCATGCCACTGAAAGTTTGAGGAAAAAAAAAAAAATTCCATTAAACTGATCTCATAGTCTATTATGAAGCCTCTCCATAGCACTTACCTTTGCTTGCTGAACTAGAGATGACTGTTGCTCGAACTGCTTATCCATAAGAAATTAGTTCCAGGTATTCCTCACAGATCACAGCACCTACATGTGATGGCTCAACCACAACAAGATTAAGTCTGCAGGAAGACTTTTATACTGGTTTGAATCCTGTGCAGCTGGTTGCAGGGAATCCGAGAAGAGATTTAGAATTAAATTCACCTGAAGGATTTGGGATAACTTCACCTGTAGCAGAAACACAGTCTTTGTAAGATACAAGAATTTTAAGCAGCATTTTGATCCCAAAAGTTTTTTGGATTAACAGCCACAGGAAGATAAGTTTGAAAGAAGGCAAATTATGGTTAAATTCACAACCAGTTCAAAAGACAAAAGTATACAGTTAATACAGTCTGCTCAGATGGGTTGTACAGTGATAGGCAAACTCTACAGGAGAAGATAGAGATTTTACAGTAAAACAGCTGAGCCAAACCCTGCCTTTTGAGGTGAGCTGCAGAGAAGACTCACTATTCTGTAATGCTAAAAATGTAGAACAGGAGCTTGTTTTTCTCACTCAGATAACATGAAAGATCTAAACAGGCTCAGTAGAGACCTCTCTAATATTGTTAAGTTAAAGGAAAATGCTGTTTTGGCTTTATTTTCAAAGCAGCTTGACAATGTGTATACTATACTTCAAAACTGTTGGTGAACTCTGTCCTTGTAAGTCCAAGGTATCTGACTTCTTACAGTTGTGTGGATTTTCCTGGAAATCATGGGAGATCACCATCAATTCAGGAATGTCTTGGGAAGCCCACAAGTATTCTGCAACCTCTTGGTGTGTGAATGGTAATGTTCAAGGAGGCTACTCTTGGTTATTCAAACACTTTAACAAGAAACAGATTCTCCAAAAAGAAACAAAGGCTATTGAACAAGAAGGAATGTTGCCAAAGAGCACCATGCTGACCCCTCCATTGGATACAAGGCCAGTGCCCGTAACTGACTGCAAAGAGAAACTGTTTCGTCACAAAGTGATATTGGGCTGTAGTATGACCTCAGATCATTTTCTTTAATAGATTTAGCCATGTCTGCTGGATGCTTCATAATATTTTAGGTATAAGTCAGGGGGAAAAGCTAATGCAGAAACAGATGTGGGAAACAGCTCTGTTGTTACATTCTGTTAGCTCTGAAGCTCTGGAAAGTTTCACAGCTGTATCAAAAGTCTTTACCCATCCTTAGGTTAGGTTGAGTCAAGCCTACCTCATTACTGAAATTCAAGAAGTTAAAAAAAATTGGATAAGCAAGCATATTATTTTAGTTATCCTCCCTCTCAAAAAGGAAGTTGGTCAGATGACATTCTGAGGTGAAATAAATAGAAAGTATATTTTGAACATACAGCTCTTCCTGTGAATTCTTTATGGGAAATTGACTTTTTTCCATACAGAAGTTGCTTACAAAGCAAAGGTCTTGTTTATAGATCGTAAAATATTAATGAAAACATAATAATCTCAGAATTACATTTTCAAACTTCTGATCCATTTACAACATGAGAAAAAAGAGTGTGTGAAAGGTTTTGATTAATCTTAGAATCCTCTTAATTCTCAGACCACAAAAAACATTAGCCCTGGGTTGGGTTTTTTTGTATTCACCCTGCATTAAATCCCAGGAGTAGCATATTTCCATTATTTCTTCATAAGACAAACTCCAGTATTGATTTCTGACCACAATTCTATTATTATGCATGTATTACACAGTAACACTTCCATGATTCTAATTCAATATTCTGTGATCTGTAAGTGTTCCCTGAGCCTAACACAAATCCCATTGAAGACAGTGCAGAAGAAGCTTACTTATTTCAATGGACTTTGAAAGAGCAAACCCGAAAGAAATTTAGACATACACGCCACTCTGCATTAGACAGCTCATTTTCTGCATCCTCTCAAATGCAGCGATTGAGCCTGAAAGATCCTATGAAACATGTAATAGAGAAACCAATTCACATACAAAGAATTATGGCAAAATTCATTTATTTTTTGGTAAAAATCTCAGTCATTGCTGATGATGAACAGCATTCAGAGCTCCCTAGGTGATCATTATGGTTCAAGAAAGGTTTTGGAAAATTTTTTCTACTACAGACAGTAAACAAGTATTGAGTTTATGTTTCAACCACAATAGAAAGTCACCAAGGAGAATGAAATTACTACCTAAATTCATGACCAGAATTCAGAATTATAGTCAGTTTTACTTCAATACCAACAGGATATGTCTGGATAAAATCCACTGACTTCTAGAGTTACCCAAAATGACAGTGGCTTCTTGAAGGGCTACTTGAAGCAGTAAATGCTATATCACTGTTATGATTTTGGACCAGATTTTTATTTCAGCAGAATCACTATGCATTTACTTCAATAAATCTAACTCTTCGGTTGAAGCTACACACTTTTTGATGACTGATTTTCATGTTATTACTATAGGTCAAGCCTTTCTTTAGTCCATAATCAAGGATTTTTCTTTTGACTTGAACCCTCATGTTTGATTTCACTACTAGTTGACAAGTATAAGATAAAAATAACACAGGTTTCTCTATGTCTGCTTTGTTATGGAAGCGCATCTCTCAGTAAGTGGATTACAAGTGAATAAAACTTAGATTTTTCTACTTACGTAATTGTAAAATCACAAAAATTCTGATTCTCCTTATGTAATTGTAAAATTCTCCTACTGTTTTTCTGGGCTTTGTTCTTACAGCAGAAAAAAATGGTGCAGATGACATTTGAGCTGCCATTTTTGACTGAACTGCCAAAAATGTGTAGGAGTTAAATTATTTTTTGGGGAAGGCAGCTCCTCCACTGGGGACCCATTGGCTAAAAGGGTTCGAAAGTCAGGTGGCATGCAAAGTAATGTGTGAGCCTTGCTTTCATAAGGATCCAGGCTAAAAGCAAACATAATCTTCACAGTTAACATGAACTGATATCTTTCTCTGTGGTTGTAAAAATAGGAAAAGACTGACTGAGCTTGCTGAATCTATCACTTGTTAAAGTGATATGAAGAAGATTGCAGAATTCACACAGTTTCTGTACCACAGTGATCTCACAGTGACAATTTGTTCTACAGATTGGAAAAGCCCCACACATTTTAATATCCTAAAAGGAAGAACCTGTGAATGAACTGTGTATGTGCTTTCCTGAAGTTCTGGGTAATACTGTGTTGGGGTTTTGGGAGTTCTTTTGTTTTCCTGGGGAATTTTTCCATACTTGTTAGTAGGTGATAAACTGCTGT
>WUAM01000262.1:4686297-4703512 GCA_024336885.1 Actenoides hombroni
GAGGGGGTTGTATTTTCCATTCTAAAGGGGGGCTCCTGCCTTCCTTGGCAGATTCCTGTCTTTCAAACCAAGACATACTGACATGGTTTATTGCTAATTGTCAGCATATTGAAGCCTAGCCCAGTGGTGACACTGTTCTCTGCACTACTGTCACTAAAATCCTAGGAGATTTCTCAACATCTGATGAAAGCTGGAGCTCCCTGTGTCCTGGGTGACCAGCATTAGCAACCTAGCAGTGACGTGAAGCACTTCTCTAAAACAGTGGTGAGTTGAGCTGGTGTCCTGCATAATGTTCCCTTCTTTCAGAAGATTCTGTTCATTCATCAAAAAGAAAATTAAGATCCAAAAAGTGCCTTCAACAGCTCTTTAGCTGGCCTGTGGTGAGTGTTGCACAGTCTCATCTTCAGAGTGATAATACTGATCGATGGCACCATGTCCCTGTGTGCCCTAGTCATCGCACTGCAGGCTATGAAGACAACAGGAACTGAGCCCAAAGAGGCAAAATGTTTTAATTCATAATTATTGTGATAAGAAGACAAATCTCAGTCCTCTTCAACCCATTCTCCAAATATGAAACCAGTTGAAACAGTAGGTGTACTTCAAAGGGTTCTCCTTCAGACAGCAAGCACATCACCGCTTAGATTTCATGGGTTACAGACCAGTTACTGCACTCCTGAGATGGAGGATTACTGGAATTCAAAATAACAAAATCTTGGGTGGGCTGCTGTGGTATTTAGCAACTTTTTAAAGTAAATAATGCATGCAAAAAATCCACAGAGAAAGTCAAAGCATCCAAAAGATACACATGTCACTTCAGGCTTGTCTTCGACTGTAGAAAGAAAATTGGTTTTCCTTGCTTTCAGCCACTCTGGAAACAGTGACAGTTTTCTCTATTGTAACCCTTTGTGCCTCTGGTAACATCCCTTATTCATTGAATTCTTGGTACCTGCTTGTTTTAGCTGCTCTGTGTGTATGGCACTGAGTGGCTCACACAATCATTAGTGCACAGTGGCAAATTGTTTGCCATTTCTGTTATCCATAACTGAAATTTCTCCTGCTAGTAACAGGCTGGTAGAAATTAAGGAAACCACTGTTTTCTATAGAGAAAGAGAGAGAGGAAAAAATACCCTACAACCAGGATAAAAAAACCTTTCAAATTCCATCATGATGATGGCATAAACTGCCTGTACACTTCATTAGGCATTCTGATGTTCCATCAATGAGAGATCAGGTGCAACAGCAGAACCCATCATATAGACATATCCTGCATATAAACAAATAAATAATAAAAGTGATACTGTATAGACAGAGGTCTGGACTACGTGTTTCCCAAAATCTGGGATCATTCAGACCTGGCTTAGACATTTCCTGTGACAGTCACAAAGTCAGAAACAGAACTCCCAGCTCTAACTTGTTTAGACACCAGGTTTCCCCCTGTCACTATTGTAGATGGATATTTTGCTGCTCTGTTTTCCCTCTTGTGTTTTGGGGTTGGGTTTTTTTTATAGTGCTTATGAAATGACTCCTGCTCATATGAAAAGTGTGACTGGTTTTGTTTATCCTACTTATTATATGAAAACAATTTGCAGGCTGTCATTTCATTATTAAATTTGAAAACAAAGCAAACACCAGATCACTACAAGGCTGGATGAAATAAAAATAAGCCCATTTCTGCCTTATGTGTTTAAGCAAAACTTAGTACGGCTGATGGTAAGTAAAGCTTGCATCATCAAGATCCAAAACTATTAAATTGTTAATCTTTGTTGTCAACAAGATCTGCTTTCAAAGTTAAGTCTACCTTATCTACCTTCCAAAAATTGCTAGGAAATTTATGATTCAACAATGAACTCTTAATTGCTTCCTCTTTATGTTGATCTGTTTTCCTGGAAATACAATTAATTCTCTCTGCTGAGCCTTTAAGAATGAAACAAATTGTATCCCTTGCTCACTTTGGCAATGCAATCACTTTTAATCAGTGCATAATTAGGATTTGAACAGTGTCAACCTGTTCCTATTGCAAGAAGGTAACTGCACTTAAACTTCAATTACTCCTAAATTTAAAAATCAATTGCAAATAAAATGTCCTGCTCCTGATGCTAAAGAGATTAGAAAGACCAGAATACATTCACACGAGAAGCTAGTCATGTCAACACAATTGCAACAAGCAACTGCCATAATGTAGGTAATTCCACTGTAATGCAATATTAAGGCCTTTATCTAATCAAAGGCTGTGGGCTAAGGCTGTCAAAAACCACAAGATGCCTCAAAAGGCGGATTGTCGTTGGTTTCCATATGGCTTCATCCTGTGCAGGACAAATGAGCTATTTTGCCTTAAGAAATGATTTTTAGTGTGAATGCTTGAAAAATCCATTTTTTTTCCCTCACAATCTATTTACAGCAAGATGACAGAACAGTGGACCTCCAGCATGCTGAGCATAAACACACAGTGAGAAGGTGATCTTGCAAGCAGGCATGACAGAGAGTTGGGAGGACCTATGAGGAAACCTGGGATCAAACTCAGGTTTCTGGGCCTCAGTTTTATATGCTCGCCTCTATTAAGTGTGCAGGGGAAAGGGCTCACAATTGCACAGTATGTGGCTGAAGAAATAAAGCTATCAGTGGGCAGTGGAGGCAGCTGTGGTCCTCCTGGGACCTTCTCTGAGTAGGATTGCAGGAGCACAGAAACATTCAGCAGCATATTTGGACTGAAAACCTGTACTGTTGTGTGAAAGGAGGGAAGGACCATGAGGTCTTAGTGCTTTAGATACTGTAATACCTAAGGAAAACTTATCCTTGGGTGGAAACTGCTGGAAAAAAAATGAAAAATTCGTTAGGACTTGGAGACTGTCACTTTTAAAGAATTCTTCCAAACCACCTATCTGGTGGTGACATGACTTTCGTGTCACCTATCATGGAAACAGTAGTGAATTAATAACAGCATAACATAGCTAAACTGAAGTGTGCTGAAAGGAGTGCCCAGACTCTTAATTGTGTGAGCAGATAGCATTGTGCAAGCCTGGCTGTCATGCCCCTGCCTGCTAAACTACATTAATACCTTTACAATCTGGTTGCTATCAAAATGATTGTGGGGGAAAAAAAATACAAATGCACTGAGATACTGGTCAAGACAGTGGTCAGATTTGCTCTTCTGACCATTCTTTCATGTTGAGCATTCTGGAAATTAGGCAAAGTAAACAATAATGATAGTATTCATTAATATATAAAGCATGGCAAAACCCCACAAGGAGATTACCGGCCTCTGCCACTTTATAGGGTGGAAGAGAAAATTTGTTTTTCACCCAAGGCATGCCTTTGGCCTATCTTCTTCTCAGTAACCTCTTCATTTTCTTCAGATGCTAAAGGAACAGGCACATGGCAGCTGCATCAATACGATTCAATAAAGCAATGCTAGTGGATGCCTCTGGTGACAGAAGAAGAAATTTATTCATCTTAGGATATCCCAGTGTTGTGATATTCCCAAAGGCAAGGCAGGATCATCTCCGTTTTTTCTGCTCCCTTCCTTTTATTCACTGATGAGTATACCAACAGATGTCATCTTCAACTTTCTCCCTCTTTTTTGAAAAAGATCACCATGACACTCTGCCAGTGCTAATAAACGTTGTGGCTGAAGGAAGCAAGCTACTGGGGGAAATCCTCAGAATATCTCTAACGGTCCAAGGCATAGGGGGAAATAATCTAATTGTTAGTAAAGATTTTAAGGCTTAGACGTATATGCAGGGGGAGACACTGCTTTGTGTACCTTCTGGGTCCTCGATCCTCTCTTGGTTCTCTTGCAGGCAGGATTTAATTGACAACTCCTGGGGCTGAATTCTAGGACAGATTGCACAAAATGCATATGGGAACAGAGGAAACTTCTCGTCCCCTTCTTCATCTCTGCGCAGCCATAGCTGTAACCTGGGCCCTCTCTGACACACGCCCTTGGTGTATGCAGTCAGTTCTTACTCATCCTTCATTGAGGCACATCTCCTGCTGAGGCACCATTACCTCTGCACTCAATTCTCTCACTCAATGTCCTAAAACAAAGCACAGTCTCACATCCTACAGTGTGTGAAAGTGAAATAAAAATGTTGTTTTCTTTGCTTCTGTATGATGTAAGTCTAAAAATCTTTATCTCTCCTTGTGGCTTGGTCATTCTAACCTGGTCAAGTGCCAATCAGTACCACATCATCTTAAACAATGTGTTAGAAGCTACAGCTGATGTGGGGCAAAAAAATATGTAGAAAAGAGATGATAAATGGCCTCAAAATAATTAAGGCCAGGTTTACATTTCTCCTTCCCCAACTTTGCAATTCCTACCTCTTAAATCTATCAAAAGCAAGAGTTTTTCTTAGAAATCAGGCAGTTAAGTTTGTATCTACACGTACTCTGGCCTCTGTAAAGATGTGTTAATTGCAGGAGGTCCTGTAAAGAAGAGGAATCTTGGTACGTGTACAGGGTCCCATGGTGCCAAAGCTAAGGGTTTCCAGATTGTGGTCACCGACACAGCAAGAACAGGATGCATCTATAGCCACCACAAAGGTGAGTGGAAATGAGTGTGGAAACAACTAGACAAACAACATCTTGAAGTCGGGTAGCAAGAAGCCAACCTGATTCAATGCCTGTTGTTATTGAGTTATAAGATTAGGGCACAACAAGGAAAAGAAAAAGGCAACATTTTGTCTTAGCTGAGATGAAGCTCCAGGTAGGGGAGGAGCAACAGAGTTATTTGATTACTCACAGGCTTGCAACAGCAGAGGATAATCCCTTGAAATGGCATACCTGATGAGTAAAGACACAGCTTGCTCTGCCTGGGAGCAATGCTAGAATGGATGTTGTTTTCCTGAGGATTCCCATGCTCAGATACCCTCCTTCCTCTCTGCAGCTGAACAACTTGCTACTCCTTTTGCTATAAGATACTTTTCTGGCAAATACAATCAAATGACTTTTTATATTTGCTATGCAATTTGACATTCATACTCATTTAAAAAATAATAATGTAATCATTGAATTTCTATGTGCTGTCTAATCAGAGCCTATTTCTTATTGCTAAGGTTCTTCTGTGGGACTGAAAGTCCTTCTTTGTCTTTATACACTATTCAGCATGATGGCTTTTGATGAAACTCAAGCTTAGTGC
The DNA here is from genome assembly GCA_024336885.1 of Actenoides hombroni. Taxonomy (NCBI): domain Eukaryota; kingdom Metazoa; phylum Chordata; class Aves; order Coraciiformes; family Alcedinidae; genus Actenoides; species Actenoides hombroni. Next base: position 4,691,432 of record WUAM01000262.1, read on the forward strand.
TACTGACATGGAGACAACAACAATGTTAGGAAATGAGAAATGCTTTCTCCCAGAATATCTGACATGAGTTCAGCCGCAGTAGCTGTCTTGGCATTTCATGCTGCCACCAGCCTCTCTGGTGTCTGAGTGCTTTCCATGTTAAACCAGTACTCATCTATACCAATAAGACAGACTAAGAATGATTTTTTGTTGGAAGGGACCCACAATGATCATCTAATCCAACTGCCACTAAGACTAGCAATGGCAACATCTCAGTACTTTTAACAGGGTGAAAAATATGGAAAATCCTGGGTGTATGTTTTTTCTGCACTTCCTCAGTTAGGATCTGAATGCGGGGTTTTGTGGGTTGGTTTTTTTTTTTAAGTGTTGGTGGTAGTTAAGAGAGTTCTGTTTGTGACACATTTTTTTGGCAGATGTAGAGAATCATTAGAGAGCTCTTAATAATGTATTTGTAGATAGCATGCATCTTTGCTTTTCAGAATAAAACCTTTTGAACAATCCTAGATTATCTGACGTACCAAAAATCACTAGTCATAAAAAAGCCATAATATAACCCTAATTTTCTGTGACAGTAAAAAAATGGCTTTGCCATAAGAATATAGACCAGTTTTTTTAATCTTGCAGCATCTTGAGCTTGATCAAAAGACACTGAGTTCTGACCAACAACAGTCAAAAATTTCATCAAAGTTCAAGCACTCTACAATAGCTATTGTGAAACAGTTTCCATTGAAGCCATTAGATAAACTTAATACACTTCACCAGTAAGTTTTTGCCCAATTCCTTTTTTTTTTTAGTTCCTGTGGCTCTGACACTCACAATCTAAGCCCATCACACTGAGAATGAGATGATTATTTATTTCACAATGATATTTCTTGATAGTTCAGCTGCTCTTCCTGACTCTCATGTTCAGAACATTTTGAATTTCCTGGTACCTATGAAAAAGTGATATTTCTCCTCACAGTTTCTCAGGGTAGCTCTGGCTGTTTTCTCATTAGGCTCACAGCAAGAAAGAAATGATGCAGGTGACTGGCACTGAGATTTCAATTCTGATGGGATCTCTGTTACACAGTAAGCTATAGCTGTAACCTTAAGTAGGTACATTTAGGTTAGAAATAAAGATATAAAATAAGTTGAGTATCAAAACTCAACTGACTTCACTGGGGAAAGGCATGATTCAGTTATGGCCCTATATAAAGCAAGAAGGTACATATTTTAGTAGACTCCTCTTTTCATAATATCCTTTAACAAGTTTGACTCATATAGTCCTATGATGTCCAATCCCCAGTCCTTTTCCCAGCACACCATCATAATTTGTAAGAGCAAGAGCCTACATACTCAAAAGGCCAGATCTGATTCTACTGTAGTCAATATACATTTTGTCGTTATCTCTAGTGGAAAGTAAATTGGTAAGTGGAATTGAATGTGTGTCATATTCATGCAGAGATAAGAAGCTTCCTCACCACTAAATTTTTTTATTAGATTTGGAGCTGCTTTTTTTGTGCTCTGTGGAGAGCTGCCTATCTCACTAGTCTTGCAAACACATGTTAAGAGTAAATAGGTTATTTCACAAAGGTTATGCTTACAATTAAATTGCAATTGTTGGCAGTGGTTTGGGCAGCCACTCTGATTCTGACACTACTTTGAGAAAATTGTAAGGAAGCAAAGAACCCCAGATAATGATGAGAACGAGAACATGGAAACCTTGATAAAGCCCTCAATATTTGAGGTCTGTTTTTCAGTCTATGGGGAGAACTATGATATTGGAGATGATTATTATGTGTCATTAAAAAAAATAATTAAAAAAACCATCTTGTGCATAATAAGGCTAAATGCTTTGTAATATACCAAGAGAGCCTAAATAGAGCATTTCTGATATGAACAATAAAAAGATGGGAATGCCTACAAGAACATTCTATCAAAATTCAGTAAGGTAGCTGTCCTTAAATACTGAAAGACACCCTCACATTCTTGAAAATTAAAACAATTAAGTGACATTTAGAGTATCTGAATCTGAGCTGTCTTAGCACATACAACTTGAGGCACTCACTTTTCCACATTATTTGTATTTGTATGCATGTTTAAATATTTTCTTTTTTGATCTTCGTTCAAAGATTACACTTGTGGTGGCTTCATTATTTATGACCTTGATATATGCTCATTTCATACTCTGTTCTGTTCAGGCACATTATTCATTAATATAGTTCATTTCTTCATTGTGAATTCTTCTGGTCTTTGGAGTTGTTTTATGATTTGCATAAGTTGCATAATTTTATTTTTCTCCACATCTGAAAATAAGAAGTTCCTCATTGCACTCTAATTTCATGTTTCAATCCCGCCAGTAATGCACCTGAATCCATTGAATTGAGGTGGAATATTGGGAGACAGCAAGACATGATTCTTTCCTTGTTTTTGCTATGTTTATGTCTTGCAAAGAGCTTCTCCTTCTTTAGCTTAATTGAGAATAAATTCAGGCATAATTGAGGGCCAATTCTGAATTTGTCACAACACTTTCCTGTTAAAAGAACTGAAATTCAACAGCGTATGTTCAGCTTCATAGACCTATAGCTCACTCTTCTAGGAAACTCAGCCATCTAAATAGCATTTCCTCACTAGTTTTCCCATTCTTCAATACTAGGGATATTGGATTTCACAGATATAAAGCCTAGGAGAAATTATTCTGAGCATCAAGTTTGAACTATAACATTACTCTCATGATTGGAGAGAAATCAGTAATTTAGGGTTCAAAACAGAAATCCTAGTTCCCACCTCCAAGATTCCCATATTTGTGGGTTGTTTATTCAAGCTGTCTTTTAAGCCTAGCAGGAATTAGGACTCATCACCTTGTGGTTTTACTTATTTTTGACAATGACAAAAATTAGTTACCCTGAAAAAAAGGTCACAACTTAAAAACATCTGTATTCCTTTGCAAATCTTTTTTTTCCCCTTCCACAGGAAAGGCTGAATGGACTTAACACACTGCAAGCTCTCTGTACTTACTGTTCTTTCTAATATTTTCTCTCTTGTCAAAGAATCACCTGAATTCAGAACTTAATGGAGAAATAGTCTTAGACTAGAACATCATGTAAACCTCCACTGAGACATTGTACTGCACCCTGTGGTTAAAGATATCCATGCCCAAGCACTGAGCACTAGTAAATAGGCAATTAAGATTCTCAGTGAAGGCCTGCAAACGATATAATGCAACTATACCTTTTACTGCATTGATCAAATGCAATCAGGCTGCTACAGAATGAAGAAAAATCTGCCCAGTTTGCTGAAATAAGGTCTTTGCATGGCATAAGAGACATTAATTACACTGCTTTCATTAAATTAGTCACTTCTAATTAAGCTGACGTACAGAAATAGTTTTTATGTTCAGCTATTGTCTCGGCTAGAAAATATGCTATGCAAACTGAAGCAATCAGTTCCTTAATGAGCACAAACTGATACAGCCTTACTAAAATTCAATGAGACTGCACACTTACCACGGGGGAGACACTTGCCATTCAAATGCAGATTTCCTTATTTGCAATCTCATGTACAATGAATCTTTCACGAAGTTGCTTACAAGAGTGGAATTTACATAAGACTTTCTTGCTGCTACCACAGGAATCTTGGGTGCTGGAATTATATATACTGTTAACATGGGAAGTGCAGGCTGAGTTTCACAGAGACAGGCAGTGCTCTTGGGGAATATGATGGGTTCTTCCCAAGGGGTCTAGCTGTCAGCTGCTTTTCTCCTGGATTTCTATCACAGAAAATCAACTTTTACGACCTGCTCTTCAGAAATTAAGGGTAAAAAGGAGTCTCTGTAAATTCATTACTACTAAGCACTACAGTACTATCCACGTGTACTTCTTTCAGAGAACTGTCTCAGGACCTCTGCACTTTTGGTCCCCTTGCAGGTCATACAACAGCATGGTGGAAAGCCGACATGACATATTATTAACCAGTCTTCTGAGTATGTGCCAACAGTACTTTAAGTGGGTTGGTGGATGCAAGACCCGCAGTGCCTGTCTAGACAGGCAATAACAGGAACTAGGTTCCCTGTGTGGGCAGAAAGGCCATAAGGTCTTGTGTGGAGCCCCTGCAAATTATACCGTGCACAGAAATAAGAAGTCTCCCAAGTCGCTTTGCTATAAAACCACCTTTGTTTCTTTGTGTAACTCTGATTTTCACTGTTGCTATAAATATTACTCTCCTTCAATGAAGGCCTTTCTGGCAGCAGTTCCCCCTAATCTAGACCTTACAACTCTTAGGATGAATAAGAGTCAAGACTCTGTCCTCATGATTACTATGACCTTGCTGGACAAGACACACTCTCTACGTATTTCCTTTTGTTTTCACCCCTTCCCCCTTTCCTGTCGGATTATGTAGACTGAAACATTTTCTATGTTTTCTGTAATAGGATCACCTCTCCCTGTCTTGACAGTGATTGGAAATTCAGGATGCTTTTTTAATATAAACAAATACTTGTATCAGACCCTATGAACCTCTGGGCTGAACTGCAGGTTCCTGATCAGAGTCCTGTACAGTACAAAAAGGTGTAAAATAGATGTTGCAATAACAAATAATGTTCTTAACAGACATTTTATTTAACTGAAAATATCAGTACTTTTTTCTTCCTCCATTTCCAGTAAATCAGCTGATCAATACTGGTGAATAAAATAATCACACAGTAACTGAGCTAATATAATTTAGGCATGTTCAAAGAGACAAAGAGTGTATACCCCTGGAAAGGAGCTATTAGGTTACTAGCTGCAGCATGATAGAGTCATGCACTAGTCACAAAACCAAAAAGGCACTGACTAGGCCAAGGTTCAACCTTAGACACTGTTTATGAGAGGAAAGGCAGAATCATTGGAAATGCAGAATCATTGGAAATGCAAGAGGATTATAAAAGAAATACACTCAAAACCTTGTCCAAAGCAGCAGAAAACTGACACTGGAGTACTGACTGGAGCCTGACAAAGGTAAAATACCCAGGCAGATTTTACAAGATTGCAATGTTGCTACAATCTCTAGACTTGCTAGCAATGAACTGATACTATTCAAGTTCAATAAGTGATATTTCAAGTCTGCTGCAAGGAGTACAGCAGGAAAAATAATGTATTTAAATGACATGTCCTGTGTACCAGCAAAAGATGAAATACGCAGGGATTATCTCAACCTCCGTGCAGACCATATTCCAGGTAAGTCTCTGGCTAACTGCGTAAGTATCAGAAGTAAAAGGCTACCATAGGAAGCGTGGTCCCTCTCTGTCTGTAATTCCCAACATCTCATTTCATGCCAAGATATGAAAATCAAGCAGAACATTGCAAGTCCATCCTTTCACACAAACGTATCAACTGGGAGGGCAGATAACAGAGGAAAGATCAGAAAATTGGATATATGAACAAAAATGTAACATCAGCTGCTAGATATATAAAATGATTTGGATCTTCTGTCCCATGAATTTAAACTCTAGAGGTTCTTATTTATGTTTGTGTAAGTCTCAAAAATGATCACAAGAAAAGTCTTTCTTCAATTATATGCCAAATGTAGTGTGCAATCTATTACCTAATGGGATGTCTACTGAAATACTGAGCATTTCCATGGGTGAAGCTACATGTACCTTCTGCACTTGTATCATTAGCAAGAGCCCAGCCTATCTACTTCCTAAATTGACAGACCCTTCAAGCAACTTACAGCATCTGTGCCTTGCTTCATGTTTTAACACAGTACTTGTCAAGCACATAAGCAAAACATACTGAATTATACTACATGTGATGGCAATCAATTTTCATTTTAGCACAGTTTTTTGTGTACTATTTTTTACCTTATTAAGGAACCTGACAAATACCATCCTTTTTTTTTTTTTTTTTCTTCTTCCCCAGAAATAATATACACGAAATCTTATTATCACTGTAGTTCATCCATCTACACATACTGCTCATGATAAGAGCTTCAACTGTCAGGGAAAGAACAACCTGAACCTTTTGTATTAATGCATCGAATTTTACGCTTTAATGATTTTTCACCTTGGAAAACCTCAAGAAAGGAACTGCTACAGCTGTCGATTTCACTCAGCTGAGGATAAGAGACAGTGTCTATTTCCACGTAAACTGAGAAAAAGTAATCTTCTTATTTTTGATGATGTAGCAAAGAAGTAATGATCCTATGGGATCTTATTACATGGCTGAAAAGTGAATTAGCTTCAGCATAGCCATATTGAGTGAATTACTCTAATGATCTGTTTCCTAACTCTTACAGGTGATCTCATAACAATGCTCTCATCATCTGGGAGTATGCATGACAGCATATTGATTTTGCTTTTCAAAATCCAAACGTCATTCTCAAAGCAAACCACTGAGACACTTTGCCATATACATTGGTGAGGTAAGCAGCCATAGATGCAGACGACGGTGACATTCTGTGATGGCAATAAAATTGGTCCAAAGGAAAGGTATTCATATATCACCATATAGATGCAAAATTGAAGGTGACCCTCATATGAAAAAGCAGGAGAAGCTACTAGCTTCCTCTAACTGCTTTTATTCACAGGACAGGATGAGAAAACTGCAAAGACATTCTGCCTGGAAACTTATAGTAAATATGAAAAGAAAACGAGCTGAAAGTTAAAAAGTGGAAAATTTTGCTTTTAGAAAAACTGGATTTTTCAGCAGAGAGATCCTATCTTCTGACAGGCTTGACTCTGTAGACACTCAAATTCATTAGTCACTTATGAGTTAGAAGCTTAAGGTCCCTATCTCCCAATTCTGTTGACTGACAGATGTATATTTGAAATAATACTATCCAGGATTTCTCATTCAGCAAAGATCTGAGCAAGGTAACACAGAATTTACCTAAGTACCCACACTATTTAAAGTTGCCTGCAATATGACTGATTGAGTTTCTGCACAGTCCTAACAGACCCTGGAGACTGGTCTTGTGCTTCATTGTGTTCAATGCTCCCAAGTCCTGGAGTCTCAATGTTACCTGCTAAATACACCTAACTCTAATTAAGGGTATGATCAGACAAAGTAATCAATAGAAGTTCTGCCAAGCACCATGATTATTTTGAGTAAAGATGCAGGTAAATATGCATTGTCAACACAAGAATTTTAATTCTGCAGTAGCAGGATTAATGAGTTTGCTTTAAATTGGTCACCACTGACGTGTGAAGTGATGGAAAGCAGAGGTTGGCTGTATAGCGGAGGTGAGCACCGAACAGATGTCCATGGCCACACTCACCCTGTTTCTGAAATGCTTCTCCTTTTCAGGTCATGTTGCTTTAAACAATTTTTTATAATAAAATCCATGATGTAGCTGAGGATCCCTCTGGAGGTTAATTTTCTGGTACCTGGGAAAAGATGACCTGTTGGGTGACAGTCTGCCAGATTTTTTTAAGCAATCTAACACTAAAGGGCAAAAATACTGTGTTTCACAGCAGTAGCAGCAGCAGTTTCGCCAGGCAGATAGTATAGAAGATGGGTTGTGAGGTACTACAGCACCATATGTAGTCTGTCACAAAAACTCTGCAGGAGGAGATGAAATCCAAAACCAAAGTAAATAAAAATGTGGATGAATTAGTGCCACTGTGTGTCCATAGCTGCTGTCCTGTGCACAGCCCCAGAAAGGGCAAAAGAGGTGTCCTTCAGCCATAGTCAGCGCACACTTCACTTGTTAAGGAATGAAGCAATTTTTATCCTTCTCTTGCCAAGGAAGAACTAGAGTAGAGAGCAAGAAGATAACAAACCCAAGAGGAGACTGTGACTGAGGTGCAAGTCCCTCAGCCCTCTCACTCACCAAGGCAATATTATTTACCAAGTATACTCTTTATGTTGAAACTTTTAACAGAATATGGCGCAGGGAGAAAATATGCTCCATGTGCTCAGCTTTCTATGGTGCTGACCTCCTTGTTGAGCAGTTTGGAGAACTGTCCTTGTGCCTCAGGACCTCCCAGCTGGAAGTAAGGACTGGCACACCAGTGTGAGCCTCCAGAGCCAGGCAGTGCTGCCGTGATTTCCAACACTTCTCCTGATGTGTTTGTTAGTTCCTCTGACGTTACAGCAGGTAGCAATTGGCTGATTCCAGCACCTCTGGCCAGATAGCACAATGACTCAATCCCCAGTGGCATGGAACAGCACAGGCTGCGTAGTGCTTATGACTACATAAAAAACCGCCATATTGAATAATACCTGAAGAGGCTAAAAGTTCACCCAGCTCAGGATCTTTCTTGCCACAGAGGCCATGAGAAGATGCCAAAGGAAGTACATTATCACTGAGCAAACCTGCTAATTATACTTCCTCTTCACTAAAATGTGGTGATTTCTATTCTTAAGGTTCCCCATGTTACATACCTTGCTGTGAAATGTGTAGAGAAACCCAACGGTCAGGCAAGGTAATGTAAATGAACAGCCGAGCAGTGCAACACTGACACAAAATGCTTGATTCCAACAATGCTTGATAACCTTGTATTTGTGCAATTCACTCACAGTACAGATGGATTTACCGAAACTGAGATGTCTCAGATTAATCCCTTGAACAGAGCTGTCATGAATGGCCATGTTAACAACCACAGCAGCAGCATCAAACAGATGAAGGCGGCAAAGCCAGCATGTCCATGGTTGCTGAATTGCTCACTACAGGTTTACACATACCCCCTGCCTTTTATGGGTGGGAAGATGAGCTGTTAGCCAGCTGGTTGCAAAGACAGACAATAAGAAGACTGTGAAGAAGTAATGTACATTATCTGAGCAGTCCAGGTTCAAAGCGCTAGTATTTTTGACAGCACTGTGCTTATCTGCCTGGGAACAATAAAATTGGTAGCAGGCATTTGAAATAGCAAGGAGCAGCTGTTTGCGCTGTTGGCCTGCATAAATCTCAAATCATTTATAATAGCAGCAAACTCAACCTGAACTACATCTGATCTCTAGTGATAAAATCTGCTTTCATTTTCAGTCAATCTCCCTGCTCCTGGAATATTTCCAATAAGGTCTTCTTGAGGAAAGCAGTGAGACACACTATCATAAATTCACTGAAGTAAATTCTCTGAAAGATGGTGAAAGATCATTTGGCACCTCAAAGGATGGAAAAACACTTTGCGGAGACTTTCGCCTGAACTTCCATAATAAATATACCTTTGCAAGTGCCATAAGCTATGGTAGCATGTTCATGGCTGCTGTGCTGCCCCACTGGGTAGGGCATCTGAATTTCTTTCAGGGAAACCAGCCATCAAGACTGACATTTCAGAAGTCATCCTTCCCAGTCACATTAAATGGACTGAGACTATGAAAAGTGGACAATTCATCTTATTCTTTCTCATTACCTACCACTGAAAAGGTCTATCACTTTAACCACTTCCCAAAGCCTCCTTTTAGTCTTTCTAGTTCTTAATCTGATCATTTTCTTCCTACTTTTCTCCCTTTACTAATTCTTTTATCATGCAGGTGTCACCTTCTCTTCTTGTTCCACCAATTGGAGTTGTAGAAGTACGCTAGAGCAGAGTCTTTGCTGTCAACCCAGCTGCAACCTTTGAGTGCTACCACACCATAAAATATACAAATGAAACCACTATTTGAGATTCAAGAGATGCACGGGAGCACGGTTTAAACTGCTGAGATAGAGACACAACATTTTTTTAACGCCAGAAGGACTCTTCTGATTTTGCTTTACTTCCTTTCAGTACAAGCAGTAAAATATCACCCAGTCACCTCCACATTCAGCCCAATGTTGTTGTGTGAGAACCATGACATTTCCTTTAGAAAGTTAGCTAGGCACCAAATTATCTCTGGGGGAAGCGCCTGCCACAAAGCTATGTAAGGATGCGTTTTTCAGTGATCAGGATTGTACGACTACATCTGCAGATGCTGATGATTAAACACACTGCCCCGAGTGCAGCCTTCCCATTTTCTGCTTAATGCCTCTGCCATGCCAGGATTTGAATGGAGAAGAGAGGCATTCGTTAATCTCCATGTCTAATTCCTCAAGTGAGAAATGATCCAAATGATCTACAGTAATGAGGGCAGAGTGTATTACACTGGCCTAGCATTCGGGAAGTTCTCAGGTTCATGATTTCCTCAAAGTACAGCTGTTCTTTACATACAAATGGGCTAGACGGCTGATCCAGGACACCAATGCAAACATTTGTGACATTTCAACATTATCCAGTAAAGCTGCATAACCCTTCTATTTGCCAGAGAAATGAATATTAATGAGAACTCACATATTAAAACCTTTCTGGGGTAAAGAGAGGAGGGAACATATTTCCAAGGTTTTACATTTTGCTTAAGAAATTAGTTCATAACTATGCTTCAGAGACTGATTAAATCCCCCCCAGTGCTGCTCTGGCTATTCATTTTTTGCTGATGCCCAAATGGTGATGCTAGTTAATACAGCAGAATATTCAGCACTGGAAAAGGAAGAAGTACCAGAGATGATGTACCTTCTGCCTTTCCAAACTCTAACTGCCATTCAGCTCAATTTATCTGCTGCTTCTCCTCAGTCCCTCTTTACCCACAGGTTTTTTTGGTATGCTTTGGCTCCAATTTATGTTTTTTTCTTGCTCTGAAGGTAGTGTATCTTCCTTACAAGTAAGCCTGGTGATATAAGGGAATAGGCAGAAAGCCTGATCAGCTCTGCCCATACATAAAGTGAAGATCTACATTGCCAGTGTGCATTGCAAGTGATTGAAAGCTATAGTGACAATGAGGAACCAAAACCACTTTTCCCAAAAAAAACGTGTGCAGGTAGCTTATGTGGCTGTAGCCACAGCATGCTGATGCAAACATACTCAGGATGTGGGTTCCTATGGGTCTCAGAAGCTGACCTTTGCCTGTGTTATGTTTCTCTGTAAAAGTGAGTTTAGTGGACCTTGATTTTGGTGAAGACCCTGACAGACTGTGAGCAGGTACAAGATTTCTGTCTTTTGCTCACCTTTGTTTAGCTAGGTTATGATTTCTAGCAATATTCCTTTTCTGTACAGTACCTTGCATATTAGGGTAGTGATCTCTGTTGACACCCTCACTGTCCCTGTAATACAAACAAAATTATATCAACAGGAGGAACAATAAAGAAGGAAATAAAAACATTAAAAAATATAGCAGTGTTCACTCAATAGATCCACTTCATGTAGCACTGTGAGATACAGCATGGATTTCTACTCCTTTTAACAGCTTAGGTATAGTTGTAGAAACATCATGAAAATAGTCTTAAAAATGGAAATGCTGAAAAGGTCTGTTCCACACCAAATATCAAGCTATTGTTAATCATGGATACTGTAGTACCTTCTCTCATTTACTTCCACTGAGAATCCTTCTCTAAAAAATACTGCCTCTAACAGTGTTTTCTTCCCTGTAATCCTGGCCAAATTCCACACTCATGTTTTTCCCATGCTTCTAATCCTCCAGTTTGCAGTCAGCTCCCCATGACAGGCCAAAGGAAACCTTTGTTTGGACAGTTTGATGGACGCTCAATGAAGTTTAGGTAGCCTGAGTACCCTTCAGCCACACCTTGATAAAAACTGTTCACAAAGACAATATGTTGTGTGTGGTGGTTTGACCTTGGCTGGACATCAGGTGCCCATCAAACCACTCTATCCCTTCCACACACCCCCCCACCCTCAGCTGGACCAGGGGGAAGAAAATAAGATAAAAGTTGTGGGCTAAGACAAAAGCAGTTTAAAGAAGAAGCAAAGCAATGCTGCACGTGAAAGCAAAAGAAAACAAAGATTTAATCTCTACTTCCCATCGGCAGGCAATGTCTGGCCCTTTTTGGGAAGCAGGGCTCCAAACTTGTAGCAGTTGTTCTGGAGGACAAGCTGATGCACACCTCACACCCCCCTCTTTTTTCTAGCTTTATATTGTTCAGCTGATGTCACATAGTATGGAATATCCCTTTGGTCAGTTTGGGTCAACTGTCCCAGTCGTGTCCCCTCCCCAAGATCTTGTCCACCCCATCCCACTGTGGGGGGAATGTTGGAAAACATCCTTGGTGCTATGCGAGCCCTGCCCAGCAGCAGCCACAACACGGGTGTGTTACCAGCACCTTTCCAGCTCTCAATGCAAAGCACAGCACTGGGAGGGCTGCTATGGGGAAAAT
>WUAM01000262.1:4703612-4723574 GCA_024336885.1 Actenoides hombroni
GCTCTCAATGCAAAGCACAGCACTGGGAGGGCTGCTATGGGGAAAATTAACTCCAGCTCAGTCAGACCCAATACAGTTGTGTCAAAGAGTAACAACCAGGCAGAGATTAGGCTTGTCAAGCTTTGCTGACCATCAAGCTTACTACACAGGAACTGAACACTGAGAAAACAGAACATTTTGCAAAGGTGTCAAAGTGCTTCAGAACGCTGGTGAGACTCAACCTCCTCATTTAGACCTTCTTTACGCATATAGAAAGGAATCATCCAATGACATCTCACTGCTTTATGCAGAGAGACAAACTTAGTTCATGTACTTTGTCAGAGCTCCAAAGAAACCGCAGCACAGGGGAATCTAGATGAGACCACATGGTTTTTTTCCTCAGCTCTTCCACTGCCTTAGTAAGGCCTTTAAAGAATTTATAATGCTATGTAGAAAACCTTTCTGCAAACTAGGGGGAATAATGTGAACAAAACTAAACCCAAAATTGTCAAGTCAGATGAGAATTTGTCCTGAATTATCAAAATGTTATTTTGGATGTAGCTATGCAGCTTAATTAGTCTTTTAGTCTCTATTAATTATTCTTAGCTGTCTACACTAATTATAAAATATCCAGATGATGACTCTATTCTCAGTAGTGGAAGAAGGCTAATTTAACTTCAAATCCTGGACTGTCAGGAACGTTTAAAGAGTTGGCCTGTATTTATTTACTTCTATTCCTTTATTTCAAACTCTCTCCTAGTACATTTAATAAAGCTCTTCTCCACCTTTCTTTGAGTTTGTGGTCTTCAAAGGTCTAGATCTCTTCAAATATTTTGTTTTATCTTTCACTCTAAGTGAATCATCTCAGAATTTCAGGTGGTTCATTTTTAACTCCCTCCAATTTATTTGCATCATGCAGTCTGTTGCTTCTGTGACCTAAACAGAATGTGCCTAAACTTAGTACAACTGCAATAGCAATATTATTTTTCTGCTCTGTGACATGCTCTTTTTGCAGTTTTGTGGGTTTGGTTTTTTTTCCTTTTCAAACTGACTTGTGAAATAATTATTTGCTGATTGACTTCTTCAATGGTTATCAATAGTCCTGACTATCTTAATCACCCAGCATGCAGTGTGTGCCTGAAGATTTGTTCCAAGTGATTAAGATGATTTTTCAAGAATGTCCCAAATGTTTCTCATTCCATTTAAATGTCTCTTCATTTTCACTATTACATTCAAAATTACCAAGGTCCAACACAGAATTGTTGGGTTTTTTGAAAGGAAATTATGCTGAGAACTTCTTATTGTCTTAATGCTTCTGATGTTCAAGGATCTTGGTAATTTGTGTGTATGTAATTACAAAATTCTAGCTCTCTTGGAGTCTTGTTCTGTTATTTGCCCTATATATAAATCATTACCAGTAGCAGAGTAATTTTTGATACTTCACTGAACTGAAGATCAAATCTAATAGCAACCCTATTCCTTTGTCAAGGAATAGCAAAGTTTTCCTCTAGAGAGATGATGAACAACCTTTCTGGTGTGCTTCTAATTTAGTTGGTCACAAGGATTCTGTATGGCTGTAAACCTGGAGCAGGAAGATCATCTGAGTTACTCTAAAGGACAGGTAAAATAACAAGATATGAAAATGTCGTGTCAGAGATAAAAGTATTCAACAGGTGCCGCTATAATAGCTGTGATAACATTAAAAAGCTTATCAATATTTTTGCTTCAGGATATGAAGTGAACACCAGCTGAGTTCAGGAGTAAGTCCTTCCTCTGAAGAACTCCTATTCTGCAGAGCACAAATAGTGACAGACCTTTTAATTTTGATTCTGATTGGAATAATTTGTGACGTAGATGCATTTTTTCATGTTCCTTTGCTGCCAGTGGCTTTGATCATTCTGAAAGACTAAATGTTTTCATAAGCTTGGCATTCCTGGGTGAAAGTAGAATTGATTTCAGCATGGTCCTGCCTAGAGAAAAGCATGGTGACTATTCCTAGCAGCAAGGACACTTCTATATACATCTGACAAATAGAGCAGTACCCAAATTACAGAATTAATCGTTACAGGGTCAAGTATCTGATCAAATTCTGAGGGATTTAGATATATGGTATTTTACAAGTAGTTGATGTCTCCTTTTCACCTCCTTTCAAGTGTGCTCTTAGGAACATGAAAGATTTAGGAATTTTCAAGTTCCTCTAGAGTAAGCAGTGTTACCAAAGCCAGGTTACATATTTGGCAAATGCAAACCAGCAGAGATTCACTGACAAAAGCAGGTGACTTTGTTAGAGCCACTCTATCTTATGCCACCTGAAGTTTTGACCCTGCACAGAATGGATGAATAATGAAGGTCCTTCCCTTGCTTGTACCTCAAGTCCCATTTTTCTGCTGACTAGTACAGAGTGCATCACAGAAGCACAAAAGGCATCCATAGTATCTTGCCAAATCCAGTACTCTTTGCCCATTTTTCTGAAAGAGTGGTACAATCTGAAGGCCTGTGTTGGTAAAGAGCAGTTCCCCAAAACTGTTTGAAGAAAGGTATCAAAACCTGAGAACAACCATCGACTTTAAAACAAGCAGCTATGATAATTAGAGGGAACAAAAAATGGTTAGAAAGACACGTTTACTTTGATGTTTTTCTTAGAAATCATAATGTGAGGCTGAAAGTTCAGATCATATGACTGAGTGGTTGATACTTGCTCTCTCCACAACCATCACCTACAACGTCCACAACATCTCCACTGTATTATCTGTGTTGCCTGTACAGAGTCAAATCTCCCCATACTGAACATAAATCCATTGCAACTTAAATGTCCTAACAAGGCTGAAATCAAGAGTGGATAATCTTCCCAGTTTACAAATAGTAAATGTAATCTCAAAAGATATGACCCACCTCCCTGTACAGACTAAGTATCAGCAAGAAGAGGAGAATGGCTCCTTCAGGATCCCATCACTTCACTGCTGGGCATACACCTGGACATCCTCAGCCCTTGCTAGTTCACTTCATTCCATGGTTAGAGATCAGGTCTCTGAGCCACTACCATGCTGAAGGAATTGTGTGAAATAACCCTAAAAAGGAGACACAACTGACTCTCAGGTGATATGAGCCCACAAGCTACTATTTGGTTTTCTAGGGTCTAAATAGAAAAGACATACCATAAGGTATGTAGCAAAAGTATTAGTGTTATCCCATTATCTAAATAAGAAACTGGATAGAGAAAGGTTCTAGTTCTTAGGAATGCCAAGATTGTATTCTCTTGTACCTATTCTGAAGCTCAGCAGTCTAGGCAGAGACTAGGCTGAGCTGACACATGGAGCTCTCTGGACCTGGAATAGAATTTCAACACAGCACTTTATAGTGTAGATGAAACTTCTGTCACAAATTGAAAACAAACTTCTCTAAGAGCAATGATTTGGGGTTTCACCACAAAAATAGTGGGATGTCATTCACAAATAGTGTGTTCGTAATAAATCTGGGGCTCAGTCACTTGTTCTGAGCTATAGCTTTCAGATGACGTGCTCTGCAAAGCAGCATCAAAGTATACAAGATAATTAAATATATATATATATATAAAATCTTGCTACACATGTGAACTTCCTATGTTCCTATATAGCTCCCACACTATTCAGTCTGCTTCATGTTCAGTTTTTGTGTTACTAAGCTTGAAGGAGCCGAAGGAAACATTACAAAACAAATTTATTTCAGAGTAAAGGAAATAAAATGTAATATAGCCTCCAAATCAAATCCTTTCATCTACCTCTGTTTGTTTCTTATCTACCTCAAGTAATAATGAATAAATAAAAATAAATAGGCAGGAACCGTACCCTTTCTCAAAAAAAAAAAGAAAAACAAAGTCATCCAACTGTGCTGACATAACTAAGAAATATAAAATTGATGTAAAGGAACAGCAGCCACTATTTATTTTCTTCTAGAGAGATATTTTCCTGTGATGGAACCCAATTAGTGTTGTTCTCTGAAGAAACATGAAAACATCAGACAGAACAATTTTTATCTGAGAAGAAACAAGCACAGTGGAAATATTTTTGATCTAGAAAGACATCTTAATGTGTCTTTAAAAAATTGAAATGGAGAGACAGAAAAAAAAAGACTGCTGTGGTTTTCCAGACAAATTTAACTCAATTTTACTCTCAAAAATGCTGGAGTTCTGATTTTTTCCATTAATATAATCTGAAAATGTTGTTTCAGACACTGTTTCTCTTTGTGAGAATTTTCCAAGTTACTTCATTTAAACAGTAAAGAAAAGATGCTTCTAAAGCATATTTCAAAAATATTATTGCTGCCTGTTGAAATCATGAGTTCACGGAGGAAGAACTGTTTATTTTCCTCAAATGTTTTTCTACTTCTTGCAGCAAGATTGTTACTTCTCTTAATTTTGAAGTTATGTTTTTCCTCTTCTGAGATCCACCCTCCACCCTCCTTAAAAGACTGTTTGTATTAGAGTAGACTTGAAGACAAATGTGATGCTGCCCTGGGAGAACCTTTAGATCGTGCCTTGGGAAATGAGAAAGGCACCGTGACTCTACCAAACTCTGCGCCTGCCCCTATGAAAACTTCTGTTATGGCAATACAATCAGGCACTGCTGTTATGGCATCAGCCCTCAAGTGGCTGAATAACTATTAGAATAATGAGGTAAAGAGCATATCTGTGCAAATAAGCATTTGAATTGCTGTTTGAACATGCAAAAAAAAAACAAAGCCAGATTTTGCAAACTAAACCAGAAGGACCATTGGAGATGTGTAGCACCAGTGCCATGGCCACTCTGCAGAGCTCTGCATCACTGCAGACACCAGCTGGCAGGGGAGATGGAAAAACGGGACTGGTGACTCAAAAGACGCACCACACTTTCACAATTTCCACAGACATCCAAGGGTCATTCTTAGTGTCCAGGGACAAATTCCAATTTGGACAACTTGCCAAGTGCTGTCAAAAAGGAAGAAATACCAAAGAAACAATGTAAGCAAGCTTGTTCTGCAAGCTGACCAGGCAGTTTTGTGAGAGAGAGTCCTAATTGTCATGAAATACCACAATTTATTTGGTATAGCAGATGACAGTCAGAAAAGCATACAGAAGGCACCAAATCTTCTGAGTACTTACCTGCAGAAGAGGATAGGCAGAAAACTCCAGGCCTCAAGTGAGGAAGTTGGCATGTCTGAGGGAATTAGAATCCAGCATCTGGAAATTATAAATGTACTCCAAAATGTAGGAGCTGGCTGTATGCATTCCTTCCACTATCCTTCTGACAGAATAAAAATGTGAATCAGTCTTGTTGCTACTGGTTCATTTTTACTTTAAAATAAAATACATTTTAAATAATAGTAATAATTTAAAAAAAATATTTTATTTGCTTATCTAGGTATTTGAACAGTATTAAGCTATTAAGCACCCTCATTTTTTGGCAATGGGGAAGTTGTCCTGATTTATTTGCACAGATATCTAGTCCATTGCTGAAGTCCTTTATTTTGGAAAGTCTTAGTCTTAAAAAGCAGATTGTGTCAGTAAGAGAAATCTTCTATTTTTGTTTCTTCTTTAAAACACGAGTGTATCAAATTTAGCACTAGAATACTGATGTGATCTTTTTGAGCTTCCCTCTCTCCTAAAAGTCTTTGGCTTTTAAAAATTAATATAAATACTTGCTAAGATACTTGCAGCATAATAGGAGTCAGACTTATGGCAGTACTGACAGATCAATTCACCTGAGTAAAATCAGCATAAAAGTAGCTTTTTAAAGCCAAACACAACCAATGGCTTCCTTGCTGCTACACAGAAGTCTTGACATCTCTGACACTGGTAGTTTTATTCCAGAGACCATTTGTTCTCACAGTTGTGGCTGTGACAATATATCTTCTGGGCATCTCTCTAAAGGGGAGGTCTAAAATCCTCTGTAGGAAAAGCCACCCTTACAAGGAATCTCTTGGGTTTTGATCAAACTTTAAATACACTTATCAACCCAGCAGTATTTTAGTTCAATGTTTTTGATGACACCTATGTAAATGTAGTTAATCTAAACAGAACATATAGTGAGTCCCCTACATGAAAAGTCCTCACGTCTAATCTGATTTTGATAATACTGTATTTCTATTTCAAGGTTCCCTGCTTGCTTGGTCAACATGGACTATTATTTTGCAACTTCTATTCTGTATTTGTGCTCCCTTTTCTGGCTTGATTTGGTAACAATATTTTAGAAATGCTGAAGTCTTTCCAATGCCATAATTACAAAACAAAGGTCATGGGAAAAACTCTTATACTTGAGTATAATCACACAAAAGTGTAGGCCAGGCCAGAGATAATATATTTGAATGATTAAGGAAACAGAGTAAACACATGGGATTGTCCAGAAACAGATTAAACACGGGGGACTGTCCAGAAACATTTACAAATAAAGCAGCCCATTAAAGGGCTATGAATTGATACATCTTCAGAAAATGTTTTCTCTGTACTCAGAACCACTAAAAAGTTAGGTAGGAGGTACACACTTAGCCATGTTGCAGGCTCTCAGCTTGCGTGACTGGTGTCCCAAGATACCCAATTTAGCTGATAAGGCAGGACAAGCTTCTCCAGACAAGTCAAAGCAGGTGCTGCAGAGACGACAGTTATTTCTCATCATGTTAAGGGAGATTTGCATCATAGCAGTTTAATAAATTACACCTAACTATAAAATCTCTGCATCTGCTTGGAGCAATCAGGGAGTGAAAACGGCCATCTGTGCTATGAGATGCTGAACATACTAAGGCACCCAAGCAGTTACCTCTGGTACTAAACAAAATGATGACACCGTAAAACCATATAAAAGGAGAAGCACTAACTGTAAGGCAAGAGAAAACAAACCGAGATACTACAAATGTAAACACTTTTTAGTCTTTCTGTGGTATTCTTCATGGGCATTCTTCACTGATTCAGCCGCATTGTTCTGTTCATTAAAAACACATGGAGTTCACAAAGAGCTTATAAACAAGTCAAGTAGAAACATCCCGTGATTATTCTGTGCTGCAGTATAGACCACACTGCAGAGATGCAGAGAGCTAAGAACATCTCATGCAGTGCATGTTAATAGCAATAAAAGCCCATACAACTTATAGCATGGTGTTCTAATTAACAGAGAATGTACCAGAAATGGACATTAAAGATCTATGCCTAATTTTTCTTCAAGTTGCTGCACTTCTGTAAAGGAATGGGCAAGGATACAGTTCCACCCTGTGTATGAACAGTCTAAAACTCTGTGTGGTTTTATCCTAACAGAGCTTTCCTCCTCATTTTGTATTCCTCAATGTATTTCTGTGCTTCAGCTAGAATCAGAACCAAAAATGAGTATTTCTATCTGAGAACACAGACATGGGAAATCGCATGAGAAAGCATGTTGTGAAACTGCTGGACCTGTTTTGGGAACATGAAAGGTAAGGGTAGCCTGGACAAAGTTGGACCAAGAACAGATGATAACACACATGTGCCTGAAGATACTTGGCAATGAAATGTCACATCTGAATAACACACTGTCTTTTTAAGGATGTTTTTTAGATATTCATTATATACAATTAGAAAATGGACTTTTATGAGGAAAAAAAAAATAAACTAAGGTATCCTAAATTCCAAAACATTCATCTGAGCTTTCAATGAAAAGTATTGGTCAAAATTTAAACCACAGCTTTTTTTCAAGCAAAATGTACCAAGTTATTTTGATTCTACATTTCTTGGCTCTTTGCATCATACTTGGCTGATTCACCCAACCAGGTTCCCAAATCTTACTCTGGGCAGACTGCTTTGGAAAAAAAAAAAATCCATCTGGCAGATGAACACAACTCCATCACAAAAAAAAAAAAAGATTAACTCACATGATAGCATTCTCATTTTCATTCCTAATCTTGGGAAGAACCCAGAACTTCAGTTATGATAAGAAATAAGGTTTCCATTTTTATGGAAGAAGTTAAGTGCCTACTTGACAGGTACCACTAAGGTTCTCCAGAGCTTGTTTGTAGCCACTCTTTATAGGCAGCCTAGTGAGGCAGACTCAATAGGTTGTTGTACCAGACTCATGACTTCAACAGATCAGAAGTCAAATAAGAACAATGCACTGATTATTATACTGTCCAAGAAGTCAGTGAATAACCCAAAGGTTCCCTTGTTGTTAGTTCAAATACAAACAGGGCTTGCATTTAACAAGAGATGAAAAGTAACAGACAAGCAGGTGGATTTGGTAGCTGTGAAACCTCTAACTCCCTGTACAGTGCATGGCCTTTGCACATAAAAAGAATAGCCTGACCAAAAATCAGTTCCCCCCTACTAATCTGAAGGAGAATCACTAGTACCATCAGATGTATTGTTAAACTGAGACACATAAAAGATATGCATTTCATACAGTAGAAACAGGGGAGACACATGCAGCCAGTACAGCAGTATAATACACTGCATTCAAATAACTGTCAGCTTCCAGCTGAGCACCCAAAGATGACTACATCTGAATTCAGTGGTCATTCAGTGTCTGCACCATCACCAGGGACACAGAGAAGGTTTGAGTTCTCCAAGTCTGTATGCCTGTGTGATAAAAACAAGCTGGGAGATAATTGTTTTGCCAAAGAGTTTGCTATTCAAACGTGAAGTGTGTAATTAAGGCCATTTGCATCAAAATTCTGCATTCTCAAGACTCAGGTTAGAAACACACATGTGTCACAACCTGACACATTCAATGAAAGAAGAAATACAGGGTTGAAATCTTTGCACAGTTGTTATTTTTTAACTACAGAGGAAGTCAAAATACAAAGGAAGAATAAAAGAAAGAAACACATGCAGGAACTGTCAAGAACATGTCAAAGCTGCAGTGTCAATGATAGAAAAAACAGCACAAAGCTTTTTAATTTCATGTCCTTCATCTTCAAGTCTCACCAGCAGTCATAATAATTCTTAAATATGTGATTTGTATGTTAGCTAAAGATTAATGATCTTTCTTTATAAAACCTCAAGGAAAAGCTCACTGGTATCTTCCCATGGATGGCAACAGTTCCTGGAATAGATTTTTTAGTGATGAAAATTATTGGGAAGACTTAATAACTTTGGCCTATTGCTACTGGCTTCAGATTTCAGGGACCAGATGATGACCTGTTGCAAATAATCTTTTAGATTCTGCTGGTGTTTTATCAGATTGGAAACAGGGAGGTCTTTAGGCTAAAGGTACCATATACCTCTGCTATATGACTGCTTTACTCTTAAAATTTCCTTGACTTGAGGGTAATTTTAGTTAAACAACAGTTACTCAGGCTGTTGAGGAAATCCAGATGGCTGTTGTAGAGCTGTTTGAGATGCTGTATTGATACTATTTTAAAATAATGCCAATAGTTGCAGGAGCATATTTCTTCTTCTGAAAGTAACATTCTACTTTATGGTTTGGGAATGTTCCAAATCACAGGCATCCAGCTGAGACTACAAAAACTATTTTAAAAGGGTTAAAACCCCAAATTCCCACTGTAATCCAGTGGAGTCAATTATTGCATTAATTTTAGTAGGAAAAAAAAAATCGCAGAGGATCAAAAGAGTTGGATCAAATATATCATCCTTTAAGCAAGGTTGAATACTTCGAGTTGCAAGCTTGGTCAGCTTAGTTCCATGGCAAGTGTTTCTTTCAATAGCATTCTATTCAAAGCAACAAGAAAAAGCATTAACAAAACCTCAGAAAGTTAAAACATTTAAAACTTAAAGTAATAAGGAACGTTTTCATTTTAACACTAGCCATTGTTCCCTTTCTCTTTGGGTACAGAGAAATTTTTGAAATGCTGCCCCTTCTTTGTTATTTCTGTTGATAATGAAGGTAGCAATAACTATCCTCTTTCAAGACAATGTTAACCAAAATGTGCCGCTGAAGTTGCTGCTGTTGACCTCTGTTATGAGTATAAATGTTTTCTTAGAGAGAAAATAAGACAAATACTCAGAGAGTGAGGGAGAAAGAAGAGCAAAGATAAACGTGCCACTTCTGTTTCTGCAGACTGTTGCATAAAGTATCTATGTAAGTGAGAGAGGGGTTCAATATACGTCCTTATCAGCTGCCTAGAGCCAGGTAAACATGTATCTCTGACAGCCTGTTTAATACACAACTGTCTTCATAGTCACAGACTGAGAGCAGCACAGGCAAAGATACACTCAAACTGTATTTTTTTTTTCTTTATCAAAAGGCAAAGAAGGAAGAAAGGAAATAGACTCAAGAACAGAAAGAGCGCACACTCAGAGGGGTGCAGCAGTGGGAAGATAAGTAATCCTCCACGTGAGAAATATTAAGGGTTTTTTTGTGGCACATTTTGGTCAGGGTTTCTCTGAAACAGAGATATAAAGGCTGAGTAATACTCTTGGGGATACTGTGGTTTCAAAAGCTTGCAAGAAGGGAAGAAAGATGGAGAAGCTATTTATTTCTACCCATTTGTACTGCTGGTTTCAGCATCAAATTAAAAAATCTCAGAAGAGGTGTTTTCTCCATCCTCTACTCACATTTCTTTCTGATGTTTCTGTTTAGTTCAGGGATTGCCACTGATTTATCAGAAAGCCATAAGCTGAGTGGTAAGATGGTGCCAACAGATTTAATGTTTGATTATGTCCATCTTTCCACATTTAATTTTAAGCTAACTTTATAAATAATCTGCAATTGTACTCTTTATTTATTTATTTACTCCAATATAGTATTACGTCTGTGCTCCACCTCCAACTTTAAGAACAGATAATTCTCCTTTTGAAACTTTTACAGGAAACTTTTACTTTTTCATTTTCATTTCTATCTTTACACTCGTTATGCTAGAAAATAAAGTGTGTTGCAATACATTTAATCTGCACAACTACAGTTATTGATTTAGCATCCAAAAATAATTCATCATCAGATTTATATCCTTTCCTCCATTAATTTAACTAGTCTTCCACAACCATAGTCTCTAGAGACAAGTCTACATGAAGAAATATATTCTCCATTAATTCCATATAGAAAATCAATGTAGTGTCCCAGAACTTCAAGTTCATCTTACTCAAATTTATAAAACATTCCATTCCTTTGTATGCCACAATAGTATTTTATGCTGCAGTCTCCAGTGACATGAAGAGAACAGAAGCTGAATAGTACCTGAACCAGGCAGAGATTAAATGCTCTCTTAGCACCCACAGTGGTTCTGTTCTTGTGATCCTCTGACATCCTCTCTGACTTTATAGGGGATGTCTGTGGGATGCTGGTCTACAGCTGGAATACCTCATTCCATGCATTGGGACCACTACGGCACAAAGTTCATAAATGCACATTTCTTCCATCATAACAATAACTGCACATGTCAAGGAAACATAAACGATAATATTGGAAGGGTCTCCAGGACTCACAAGCACCATTAACTGTCATGGCATTTATGATTGCTTTGCCGTACCAAAAAGCATGATAGTCTCTTGATTACATTTCCAATTATGAGTTTTGCAGACTAATTTACAGAAACCATGTTTGAAAATAATGCAACTGGGTTTTATTTTTAGTAGCGCTGACATTACATTAGATAAAACGGACACTGCATGAAGTTATTCCAAACTCTAATTGAGAAAAATAATTTTTCTTTATTTTAATTAAACAACCACTTCTCTACTACCATGTTTCAGACATCTGAGCTGTCCAGAGATTTTCTCATGTCAGCTTTCTGAAGTAGTTAGGCGGGCTTCCCTGCAATCCAACAGCTGAATTTTGCTGCCATGGTTTCCAATAGGTTCCAAAGTGTGAATGGGGTGGGATTGTAGCTGCCCACACTTGGATTAGCTAAAAGTCATCACAAAACCACAGCCTGAGGAGTTGGCAGTACTCAAGTACTTTACTATGTATTCAGTCTCTTTAGACCCGTTTTCCAGGCCTATCTCTCTTCCTGCCCTTTCTGCTTCTTTCCCAGAAGCACCTAAGTAGGACATCAAAACAAACAATACTCAACCGGGAGACAAACATTTGATTGTGTGATGTTAAAGTGAGTTTCAGATGAGGCTAAACTATCCCACAATGCCCCAGAATACATCTCAATTCACCTAGGGAAAAATCTTACAAGAAAATGAAATAGCAATCTAAATCTACAGAGAACTACTAAATCACTTCCATATTGCAGCTGATATTACTGTCTTTAGAAAAGCTCCACAAAGACCTTCAGACAAGTTTGAGGAAAGTAAGCTGAGACATAAACATTACGTTATTCATGCAGAAGGCTAAGGTCATGCTAAAGTGTTTTCCTATTTTTCTGGTTTTCATGTTCTGTGAAAAATCAATATTCCTCTCAGACATGTTATATTGTACATTGAGTTGTACAGCAGTAGCTTTGCACTGCATGTACCTGACACTCTTTGAAGCTGATGGAGGCTTGGATGGAATTCAAAATTATGACAGATTCTGCTAAAAAGACTGAATAGAAACTTCAAAACAGATCTACTTTCTTCAGCTGAAAACAGTACACTTATTCCCTTCTTTTTTTTTTTTTTTCTTTTTTTTTTTTTCCAGGGGGAGGGTCAGCCCTTTAGAAGGACAATAAATTGGACCAGTTAAACCTCATGTTCTGACCAGGCCATAGCAAGTGAGATGATTGCTCCAGTGCAGTTGGAGAACATTTGGGAGATAGGACTGACCTGGTGAAGATGGAGCGACTCTCATCCTTCTTAATCATTTATTCTGCCTCCCTTGGGCACCATGCTGTAATGAACGGAACAAAAGTTTAGAGTGAAAGCATTTTCTTATCCAAAGAAAACAGATTCTGAAACTTTTCTTCATTGCATATAAAAACACAAAAGACATGACAATTTCCACAAATTGAAAATCTTACAAAAACTAGATCAAATTTTGCCTAATTTCATAGTTTGTTTTCCCTTTCACCAGAAATGAAGATATTTATGCAAATGAAATGAAATTTTAAAACAAAAAGCAAAGCACAAAGTACTTCCAGAGTACAAGAAAATCTTTGGGTGTTTAGTGTATCAAAATTAAGCTTTGGATCATTTCCATATGAGCTTATTGAAAGAACTGGCATATGAAATTGAAGGCAAGGTGCCTCAAGATCAGCTGCAATTCTGTCAGAGTGGGACTTTTCACCTAAAGTCATAGTGAAGTGAACGTATCTTAACAGGTCGGTCAGAGAATGACTGTAAGTGCTGATGTGATACCACTGTGAGAAAGGCTGGTGCAAACGTACCAGATGGTTCTGCAGCCCAACATGTATGATAACGTTCTGAAGTGCTCCCTAGTTTCCTGTGTACCAGATATCTACCAACTTGTTGCCTGTGCTGGAGAAGGTCTCAGTGACATCAAACAATCCAATTCCAGGGTTACATAGCAAAATTTATCAATTTTCACAGAATTACAGAATTTCCTAGATTGGAAAAGACCATTAAGATCATCTAGTCCAATCAATAACCTAACACTAAGAAGACCTTGACTAAACCATACTCCTCAGCACTATGTCTACACAATTCTTAAATACCTCCAGGGATGAGGACTCAATCACTTCCCTGGGCAAGTTGTTCCAGTGCCTGATAACGTATTCAGTAAAGAAATTCTTCCTCATATCTAAACTAAACTTCCCTTGGTGCAACTTAAGGCCATTTCCTCTTGTTCTATCACTTTTTACCTGGGAGATCAGACTGACCCCCACTTCTCTACAGCTTCCTTTCAGGTAGTTGTAGAGAGCAAGAAGTGGAGTATGTGTTGACTTCAGCTTTTTCCTAGAGTGGGTTAAATTTCAAGAAAATCAGCATTTCCTAATATACAAACACCCTCAAATCCCTGCTCAACTATCATATAAATTTCTCAGATACTACTCTCTTTTGAAGCTATATTAATTTGCTTTAGCTAGCCATTGTGCCATGTCTTCATCAACTCAGTTTCAATTGATTCATCTTTCTTATTACATGGGAAAGTGAGCCCAAAGAACAAGAAAGAGATCTAAAAGAGGATAATACCTTATTAATTAAAAAGGGACATCAACAGATCACAAGGCAAAATAATTTTATGGCAGTCACTTCAGCAGTGAAATGCAAATGACTACAGCATGTGTTACCATGAAATTTTAGCTCTGTTTTTCTGTTCTTACATCCAGCTTATGATTTAACCTACTAGGCAGAGCTCCTGGCAGTTGTGTACTACCCTGATTTGCGTAACACCTTGAGATTAAGGACACAGGAAGTAAGCGTCCTCAAATGCCTTGGTACAACATTACACTTACTATAAGCACAACAGACAGCACTGAGAGTGAACTTGCTGTAGAAACCCATTCATCATTATCAATTATTCAGAATTTTGGCCACTGTTTGGAGATAAAGACTTTAGGTCTTTTTTTCTGCCCATCCAA
This sequence comes from Actenoides hombroni, assembly GCA_024336885.1. NCBI lineage: Eukaryota > Metazoa > Chordata > Aves > Coraciiformes > Alcedinidae > Actenoides > Actenoides hombroni. Next base: position 4,717,926 of record WUAM01000262.1, read on the forward strand.
GACTGACAGACTCTAGGTAATTTCAATCAAAATGATTTTTTTTGTCAGTGCTGAAATCATGGTGAAAGGAAAATATATTGCACTGCTTTGAATGTGAAGAGTACTGGTGTACGTTTCTCTGAACACTGATTTTTCCCCCAGCCTCTGGAGATGACATTTGCATTTGGGAACAGAATAAACTCTTGTCCATGTCTTTTGCATTTCTGTGAAAAAATGTCCACATTTGATCAAGCTATAATGCTGAAAAAATGCAATTTACACACCACACCTTCTCTAGAAACTCCATATTCCTCTACTCTAACCTCCAAAGATTTCATCCAGAGTGTAATGCTCTGGTGCAGTCTCAGAATTCTGCTCACCACTTCATGGTATGCTGAAATTGAACACACTAACAATTCTGTGGAGTTTACTTTCAAAAACAAGTAATGAAAGACAGTGCACATTTATTTTAATGACACAGGTTTTGCATGGACTACAAATCAGCAGGAACTACTAGGGGAAGTATATAAAACATAAGAATTCTTGACCATACTGTGTTTTTTGCAGTTTTGGAAATCAGCAAAAAAAAGCCCATCAAGAAAAAACAGGCAAGTGTGGGTTGAAACAATCCACTGCAATAACAAATGAAACTGGATGGGTATTGCAGAAGGAGTTTGTGAAGAAAGGGTGTAGGTCCCATAACCCACAGTCATTGGACTGATACCTCTAGGTAGCAAAAATATAGTACTTTATTGGAAAATGTTAAGAGGGGCACTAAAAATTGGGGAACCAACAGCATTAACAGAGCTGAGATGATACATTAAGAACTCCCCCTGCATTTTTCCTCACCTTTCAGACTAGCAGAATGACATAAGTGCAGTTTCTGCATACATCTGCTTACTTGGCTTATCTGATAAATGTGTTCAAGCAAGGCTATGAAACTTGTAGACATAATACTTGTGCTGCATCTTTTGCTTTGGAAACAGATTTTAAATAAATTACACTGAGAAAAATTACTTCAAGTGAATTCCTTCAACAACTAGGAGTGTTAACGAGATGTGTACACATATTGTTTTAGACAAACTGCAAAGACATGTGGAGAAGAAAAAAACAACAACTCAGAGGCCAATCTGAAGGGAACAAAATGAAGTTCAACGGAGATGGTATCTCCCCAAATCCCTAAAAGGTGTCCAAGATTTCCACATCTCTGTTCATTGTCTGAAATAAAGCAGCTGCAAAATAGCCAAGGAAAGGAAAGATTTGCTGGCTAACTTCTACAGAAAACTTACTAAGAGCTCAAGAATAAGCCATTTCATTCTGCAGAAGACTGGGAACTTCTGCAGAAGTCCTGCTTGCCCAGGTAAGGGACTTCTTAAGAAACTACTGAGATTAAACACAAGAAGAGAACACACCAGAAATGGGGGGGAAAAAAAACAGGCAACAGGAATATGAAAGCACTGCTTTGGCAGGGCTGAAAAGAAGTCCAACGCTCAGCTGGAAGAAAAACTAGCAAAGGACATCCAGAGCAAGAAGGGATTGAACAGACACAGTATTTTCAGAACAACTTCTGGGTAATGTTTGATCTGCTGCTGAATGGGGAGATGGCATAGTGATGGATGACATGGGAAAGCGTGAAGTGCTCCCTGCATTTCTTGCCTTGATATTTCGAGAGAAAGTCTGCTCCTGTACTTAAATGTAAACCAGCACAGCCTAAAAGAGGGGAGCCGCCAGCACTGTTCATTAGTGAGGTTTTTTTGTCTGTAGCTGTTACTTCTCTAGACAATTTTACCTGCAAGAAGAGGAAAAGTGGAAAGAGAAAAGGATAAAGCAACCTACAAAGCATTAGGTATCCTGAGCCGTTCCAGTCTTTTTCCTGCATGTGGCATAGTGCATTTGTACCAGCTGCGGGGCATTTGTGTGCCCAGCCTGTGAGGCTGAGATAGCACCAATGGGATGCTGTGTGCATGAAGAAATGCTGGTCTCTTCCTTTCTCCTTTCTCTCTCCTGCTCACAACATTCTCCTTTCCAAAATTAACATTTGAATTGAAAGTTCAAAAGGTGTCAGGGTTAACAGGGGTTACTCATACAAATCAAAGGCCAAAGAAACACCTCGAAATCTGCCCAGAGTCATAATGTTTGCATTAATAAGAAAGCCAGATAAAACCCAATGATTAAGACATTAGTTATGAAAGCCCTTCATGTTCTGTCGACTTCTTTTCTGTGCTTGAAGAGCAACATGCTACTCTGAATCATAATGATGTAAAAAAATTCATTCCACACTTTCATTTTAATGTGGCATCTGCAATGACTAAGATAACTATGTATCTCCTAAAGATACAACATAGAAGTTCTTCTCTTTCACCTTGAAAACCTCACTACTGAAACATCAGGATATTGAGGTGCTGGAGCAGGTCCAGAGGAGAACAACGAGACTGGTGAAGGGACTAGAAGGAAAGTCTTATGAAGAGCAGCTGAGGGAGATGAGGTTGTGTAGCCTGGAGAAGCGAATACTCAGGGGGGACCTTGTCGCTCTCTACAACTACCTGAAGGAAGGTTGTAGTCAGGTGGGTGTTGGGCTCTTCTTCCAGGAAACTAGTGACAGGACAAGAGGGCATGGCCTGAAGCTGTGCCAGGGGAGGTTTAGGTTGGATATCAGGAAGCACTTCCAGACAGAGAGGGTGATCAGACATTGGAATGGACTGCCCAGGGAGGTGGTGGAGTCACTGTCCCTGGATGTCTTTAAAGAAAGGTTGGATGTGGCACTTAGTGCCATGGTCTAGGCAATGTGGTGGTGTTAGGTCATAGGCTGGACTTGATGATCTCAGAGGTCTTTTCCAGCCTCAGTAATTCTTTCTATTCTGCTTTGGCAGAGGGGTTGGACTACATGATTTCCAGAGGTTCCTTCCAACCTCTATCATTGTGTGATCCATTCTGTGATCCTGTGTACCCATTCAAACTCCAGATTTGAATGGACCCTAGAGTTATTTTGGTAGGAAGCTGGTAGGAAAAGTGATTTGGAGACGCTTTTTCTACAAGAGGGAGGGGGGGAGGGAAGCTTTTTTCCAGAAGCGTGAAATCTCTGGGCAAGAAGATGGGAATGGTAATTTGCTGTTTGGCAGCTGATCATATGAAAAGTTTTAGATAGAAGCAAGAAGATTTTCTGTGATACAATGTTCTCCTTTTGCAAGATCACGTTCACTACAAGAGGAGACAATGCTTAAGTCTCCCTCACAGCCTTATTGTAAGCTTAATTGAAAGGTAACTTTTTTCTTAGTGGACTTTCCTGAGTCACAAATGTGTCCAGTTTTCCTGTGCTTCCAGCTTTGTGTCCTTCCTGCTATTTGGTTCGGTAATTGTCACCATTATATAGCCATCACTGTAGGCTGAATGCTCAGCTGGTGTGAGCCTGTAGAGCTCCAGGGCTGTCAACACAAGCAGACTGATTAGGCCTATGTCTATCCCTAGACAACTTCATTCTTTGCAATCCAAAAGTTCTGTGTTTTCTTTCTGTGTTCAGTGTTTCAGAAGAGCAACTGTTGTCCTAAAGAGTTAGCTTGAAGAAATTGCTAGGTTGGTGTATGTTGGTGATTATGCTTTGCGTTTTCGGTCATTTAAAGTCTGAATATAATGCTCCTAAGATGTAGAGATACATGGTTATAAGATGTCACTTAAAAGATACTTCAGAAGAGAAGGGATATGGTAAGTTAACCAGAAGAAGACTTTATACCAGACAGAAGGATCAGGGTTGGAGAGACTTGCTAAGAGATCTGTATTCCCACAGTTCACACCAGCTGGCACACAGTTAAGAGGATACTACTATTTAACATGATACACAGAGTCAGTCTCAGACTCAGAGTTTTACTCAGACAGCATCCAGCCCTGAAAGTGACACACTTCACTACAGACAGCAGTAAAATGTAGACATAACCAATCAATTATAATTTGTGTAGCAGAAGTAGTATAACCAGGGTTGAATGAGATCTTATCATGAGCTGCTCATCAGGGTGAATAATGTTGCTTTCCTAACTGAACTTACCACCTGCCCTTGGAAATGGGGCTGTTAACTACAGTGAATGGGAGCATGGCTCATTTCATAACTGCAAGTGAAATATTCTTGAATCATGGTAAGAAAGCAGAGGACTCAAAGATGTTTCAGCGGGAGAATTTCTAGCTCCACTTGGTCAAGAAGCATAAACGAACTCCTTGCTAATGACTTTCTATCTTACATCCCTCGCCATCCAGGGGCAAGGGCATTACGTTCAAGATCATGTGAATTTTACAAATAATGTGGCTTCTGCTATTCTTCACTCACTGTCATTTTTACCAGATGAATAGCTTGCTAGAAGAGACTATTTCCAAACCTAACTAATTAATTTAAAATAAACAGAGATGAATAGAGAAAATATTCTGAAAAAGACCTGTTTTAAACAAAAACATTTCACAATCTGCCATGAAGACTTCAGATATTCTCTAAATAATGAGCTAATAAAAAGATATATTGATATTTATGTTATCCTCAAAGATACAGAAATTACATTAGTGTTAAGAAAGTTTTATTGTTGAATTGTTTTAATAAACTGGAAGGTATCTGTGTATCTACATTGTGGGCAAAGACACTTGTAAAAAAGTCAACTGCCAGGAAAACCTCAGGAATACTTGCTAACAAGTTCTGTTTGCAATAATAGAAACTATTTGCATTGCACCCTTTATCCTGGTATGCAACTACCCACTTTCTAACATACAAAAAGAGCTATGGCAAAAGAATTATATTCTAACTACTTGGCCAGTTGTGCACACCTACTCAAGGGGAATTCTTGTGTGAATTTATTTTTTGCAGAAAGGGAAGGCTTGTTGAAATGGATTTTGGACAGCACCTCAGTAAGGCTCATTATTTCTTCTCCTCAGCAGGACCTTATCTTGCTGGAAGGTAGCAAAAGTAACAGATTTTAAAATGATGGTGAAAGGTGTGTAGTGGGGGCTCTGGTGGAGAAAGATATCCCTAATTTTGGCTGGGCGGACAGTAATAATCCCATTCAGACTGCACTCTAGAGTTCAGACAGACTCAATTTGAAAAATGTCTATCCCTAACACAGAAGATGACTCCAAATTCCAGTGGGAAAAGGGCACCACAAGCTGAGCCTAGAGGATCATTTGCAGGTGACAGGCAACATAGCCACAGACAGAGCATCCGAGGGAGGTTAGAAACATTTCTGTCAGAGACATGCAAGATCATTGCTAAACTATTATGTAGCTAATTCCTCCCAAACCCATCTGAGCAACCCTAAACAGAAACTAACTCAAATTTCAGAGTTAGTCATCATCCAGTGATAGACTAGGAGCTAAGTTTAATGAATAAATAAATAAAATGGGTCAAACCAGTTGTAAATATCTCTGAAATTAAATTGTGTACATATAGTTTCTGAGGCCATCTGAAAAGTCCAGTGATAACATATTTAGGGAATTTTTATTTGAAGACAGTCAGAACAGTTAACTATTGTTTTTCTTAAGCTGCAGTGCTTGGAACCAGCTGACTATGAAATGATTTCACCCTCTGGTGAAAAATAAATTCCACTGTCCAGGACTGTGAAAGATAAATATTTTTTAAAAATCAAAAAGATACAGAAAAGAACTCAAATGATAAAAACAAAATAATTATAATATATATATTTT
>WUAM01000262.1:4733260-4782704 GCA_024336885.1 Actenoides hombroni
CGGGGGGGGGAAGAAGAAAACAAACTAGGAAAGCTAAACAGAAATCTAAAGTTTTATGGCTTTTATGAATATTAAACAACATTTCTCCCAACAGCTTGAAATTCTTTTAAAAAGACTGGTATTTTGAAGGAAAAAGACAACATAGTCTGATACTTCAGAAATACTTTCTGATATCTCAGGTGATTAGTTTCTCAGTTGGCAGCTTAAAAGGTTCAATGTGACCTGCAAAAAATAAAGGAGTTGTGGGACCAGAAACACAGATCACTACTAATGTGGACAGATAAATGCAGTTTCAGCAAGGTTCTGCAAGCATTTTCAGTGTTCATTCAAGGTACCCAAAGCCGATGTGCTTCCAGCTTCAACTACCTATTGAAGCTGAACAAAATTAGAAGAATGTTTTCCCATCTAAGCTCCCTGTTGGACTCACACCTATTTTCTTTATTGGCTCTTTTCCCATGTTGTTTTTTGGAAGCACAAAACTATTGAAATTGCAAAGCTCAACACTGCTGATAAACATCTGGTGACAGGGATAGACATAGAAGCTGGGTGAACATCCAGTGGCCTGTGTTCTCATGAGGAAGAGTGGTGGAAGGCAGTGAAGGCTGCTTATCCCATTCTCACCACATCACAGCAGTTATCTGCCCCTTGCAGAAGCTACCAAGGAAGTCATAAATGTTTTGTGCCACTGTTAAATGCTGACCACCAGGAACAATGGCTTGAACACAGTCCCACCCCCACACTTTGTTCAACAGTAGAGAACAAGGTATAAATATTATCCATATTTCTGACATAATTTATGGGATGAGTATTCAACATCAAGTCATAGGGACAGATTGATAGGTTTGTTCTGCTCACCTTCCCGAGCGGGACACCTTTGGGTAAGATCTGTGGCCTCAGTGATGCCGAGTGGTTTTCCCTGGAAGATTCTAATTGTGATACAATTGTGTGTTTTGAGCTATATATAGCGATTCTGCAGTTTAGTGCATTTATCACTGGCAATCTTAAAGAATCTGTATATGTTGCAAGTGTAAATAAACTGCACTATTCAATACATCGGACTGCTTCTAGTGAATGTAGCCAGATCTATAGTTATGGCAAATTGTGCTATTTGTACATCCAACTAACTTTTGAAAGCAACCAGACCTACAGCAGATGGGCTGTTTGTGCATGTGCTGTTGGACCCATAGCCACAAACACTAAATTGGCACATATATTAAGAGATAAGTCCAGCTTGCCCCTAGCCCCTCTAATCTCTGAGGACCACCTAGAACGCAAGGGGATTAATCTCTTAAGAAATTTATCTAACACTGCATGCAACATTCCCAAAGACAAATTGCTTACAGTAGAAAGAAGCCCTTCCACAGACTTGTTTCATGCCTAATTCACTGATTATCTGAGTGCTTGGCATGAACTTGTATGAGAAGGGTGTAATATAATCTCAGTCCCACATTATGTTCAGACTTCCAGGTCAGCTGCATTTTTGGTCCTAACCCGTATAACCACTGACATGCTCTTATGTCCTTGTGCTCAATACCTAATGGCATGTACAGGTTTGCCTCCACACTACCCTGTAACTGTTTTCAAGGTTTGATGATTCAAATCACAAAATAATCCATAGCATTTGTCATTACATCCCACACTACTACTGGAGTACACAGTCATCATCCTGATTTTCAAGCAGACCATGGTGAACTAGATTTGGGCTATGCTGAACCATTACTTGGTCAAATTATATGGTGAGATTACTTTTTTCAAGTGAGATATGACTAGGAAGTAAACAATCTCCCCTTCCTATATACTATTCCAAATCTTTCATTTTTGTGGCCAGCAACTGATCTTAGCCCTTTGATCTGATTTGCTTAGATTTTAAAAACAAGTATTTATTTCACTTCAGATAAAAAGCAAACCAGGTATCAGTAAGAAGCATGCAGGTTTCGTAGAATATGTGCCATAAATCACAGCCATATAGAGATAAAAAGTGTAACACTGGAAAGATTCTGAATATACACAGAATAGTTTAAATACTTATAAACAGCTGTAAAAACTCACAGGACTCTGCAGGGAATCTCTTTACATCTCCTACATCTCTAACAGAGAAAGTAAAATTCATTTCAGCTCCTCCACACACTTCATAGCAGCTCCCTCAAGTGGCCACAGATCAGAGTATTTTATTGCAATCCACAGCAAAGCTACTGAGAAGTACCATGCAGGTCTCTTTACCCTTGTATCTGCTTCTCATCACCTTTAGGTGGTCAGGACCTCTGCAAACACATTTTGAGACGTTTTAGGTGTAAAGTCAGGGTGGGATAGGCAATTGCAGAAGAAAAGTACAGACAAAGAAGAAATGGGAGGAACAGACAGAAGGTTATACATCAAAAAAAAAAAAAAAAAGAAAAAAAAAAAGATGAATTGGTTGACTTTCACTAGTTACGTTTGCTAAATTCTACAGGTCAAGGTGATCTTTTTTCCTGAAGTGCAGGCTTTTTGGAGTGAATTAGTTTGAGATGTTTTACAATGTTTGCTAAACTTCACAGTAAAGCTTGTTTTCCGTAACTATTTTTAAAGGAACATTTCCTCAAAAAAATGCTAGGATAAATGCAGGACAGGTTCCAAATAAACAAGGGAGATGCTGAGTCTCCAAGATACGCATGGAACCATAACTTAGAGGCCTTCTTCTTAAGATGAAATTTCCAACATGTCCCTGTGAAGTACAGCAGATATCTAGTACTTCAGCTTTCTTGTGGTCTGAGGAAAGCCAACCTTTTCTATTTCCTTATATGTTTCCTTAGGTTCTGACACACCTGGAGCACAAGGATTTGCTTCTAACCACACCTCTTACATAGACCTTTCTTGAGATGTTGGGAAAAATTACTTCTCCATAAATTCCTACATTTTCTGCCCTGTTTTCAAATATGATGTGTACTTGCTCTGTCAGCCTTGTTTCCTAAAATGGTCCAATAGAGAATAACTCATCTGCAGTTCAAACAAAAGAAATTTACAGATTAATTTAGGGAGAGAAAAGATTGAAAACTCAGAGCCCTGGGAAATATGGGCATTGTTCTGAAAATAAAAGAAGGAAAATCCTCCACACATTGTAATTATCATTGCTTCATTAAAGTCAAAACCACTATGACAATTTTTACACATTGAAGATGTGGTTTCTCTGCCACTAGGAAGCAAAAATTCCCCCTTTAGTTTTGCCTTTGGTTCTTTAGTATCTAAGTAGAATTGTCTACCCTCCTTGGCTATTTTCAAATAATGTGGTTCCTGCAATGATTATATTTTCCTGCCGAGACATGAGACAAAGCAAAGCAAATTCTCAGGTAGATTGCCTCTGCTTCGCAAGTTCACTTTGGTTAACTCTGAACCAGCAGGTTTCAGTCTTTCCTGTAAACTCCAAAATTTTTTCAACAGAGATGCAACCTCAAACCCCTGAGAGCAAATTTACTAACAACATGCTTTTCTCAGCTGTGTTACACAGATTCTTTTGCCTGCAGGTTGAAACCCACTACTGTGCACTATCTGGCAGTCTGCAGCGTGAACACACCTCTGTTCTGAGAAAAATAGCTTCCAGTTTTGGGTTTTGACAAATACATCTGGGTCTAACATACTGGTATATGAATTCATTGTATTTTCAAGCCTCGGAGCCTGATTATGGCAGCATAAACCCATTACATCAATAGAACCAACAGATCTGCACAGGTGTGAGACCAGATACAAATTAATCCCTTTGTTCCCCCAGCCCTCACTGTCAAATCCATTTTCAATGCAATCAGAAGTTGGGCTACATTAGCAACTTCAGACCATGACATTGTTCCATATGCACTAATCAACTACATAGTCTATTCAGCAAATTTTTTCTGTGATGTGAAGCACAAATATAGAGCTGAATTTTCCCAGTGATTACACCTTTAGACCTCATTTACTTGTTTTCTTTTTTTTTTATTTAATATTGTGTATTACTTTCTCCACTTCTGTTCTTGCAACAGTATATGAATATATAATTTTTTTTTGTAAATAGCTATCATTTTCTCATCCACTATAGGACTAAGATACTCATTTTTGAAGAGCATGGCTTCTATTATGTATGATTCTTACCAAAGGGTAAAACAGAATACCATTTTTTATTCTCTCAGTTGTGGCCTACTTCCAACAAAGCACTTAGCCCTGTGTTCACTTTTCCCTCTGGACTGGGGTTTGGTTATTGGATAGCACAAATCTATGCACCAGGGTAGGTATGTTATCCATCACTACTGTGAGTCAACCAAAGACAGATGCCTAAATAGCTGATTTAGACAATTGGAGTACCACAATTATTTGATTATCCTATAGAAATCCAGAGACTAATGGGCTCAGAGCCTCTGTTCATAATGGAGGTATGTAACAGGCAGCAGGACAGCCTCAAAGCACATGACATAACAGAAAATTACTTCATGTAAGGCACTCCTTATGTTCTCTGATTATCACATTTTAGAAATTGAAACATTTGATGAAAAACACTGGACTATAAATTGGTGCCTTCAACATCTAGCTTCTTACATTCACAGTATGACCTGCTCATTATATCCCATTAAAAGGGTAAACATGACAAGATAATGGAATCATTTTGGTAGTGGTGATACAGTTTGATTCTTTATTTCTGCTTCGTTAGCTCACATTGAAAAAAACAAGAGCTCTCTTCAGTTGCTAATCTATGAATGGCTGACCCTCATGTTCTGGGGTTAATATTAAAAAATGTCAGAGAAATTGCTCACTAGACAAGAAAGCATTGATCATAGGGTTTTGGGAGGTTTGGGGGTTTTTTTGCAAAGTTTAGCTTTGTTCTCTAAATACGCTTTTCTACTTTGCTTTTCAGATTATCTCAATCTGAACAACTAATTTTGAACACCTCTGAAGCTGGTGGTCTGAACTGAATCTAGACCTAACCTTGTCAGTAGCCCACATTCACTTTCTAGGTGAACTAAAAGCAATGCCTTTCTATTTCGGGAACTTGAATGCAACACTGAGTAATCATACTTCTGATCCACTTGCACAGATTTGTATTTACTGCATATGTTTATTTATCTAATATATGAAATATAGAACCACCAAAATGCTGAGGATCTACCTGGCAGTTTTCTGGCCCCTGAAATTAAAGGCTGTTTTTTCAGGTAAAACCTCTCCTCAGCACTCTGTCAAAAGAAATAAAAGAAAGAAGCAGGGCAGGAAAAAAAAAACACCTTTGAAGGCTCCTGAAGCTTTTAATTAAATCAGTGGTTCAGGAAATCTCATTCTCCCTTCTGCTTGCTCTGAAATGAAGGAGAGACAACAAGCAGATTTCTGTCAGTTAAACAGATGCCCTCTGCGTGCCGACATTTTTGTGTTAAATGATAGCTTTGACATTACGATTAGCTTTGTGTGATCTACTGCTAGGGATATCAACATAGGATTCATTAAATGCCTTTCCTGTAAAAATTGGAAGATATTCTTTTAAGTAAGAGAGAACCCTATAAAATTAGGCTTGTAATGATACTTCACTTATCACAGGATTGCACTGGCAGTAAGATTTTTGATTGCTCAAATAACAGTATCTCTAAGATGTCAAAATTATTTGCATTAATTGCCAGTGGAAAGAGAGGAATAAAGCTTCTGTACTAACACATTTTGTACCCAGTTGTGATTAATGGTATAGTTATACTTCATATGTCTTCCTGTAATACAATTAAGAGGAATATAGATAAAATTCAGAACTAAGATAAATGCATCTTTTCAGTGAAACTTCAAGTATTAGCCTAAGTCCTTACTTAAATGGTATAAAAAAGACATCTTCAGATATTGCATATTTCTCTAACTCCACAGTTATGCTGATTTACATCGTATCAGAATAAGGTTTCGTTTGTCTTACTTACTGTGGAAGCCAGCACTAACTCTCTTTTCATTTACAACTACATAAAAAAGATGCAGCCCCATCAATGCAAAGAGATTAACACTTCTGTGCTTCGTGTTGCACAGATTCTATATCTTTCCATAGTGAAGATGAACAATAAATTTTGCTAAAAAAATCTTGCCTGTAATTTTCCTCTATCCGCTCTTCATGTAGTAGTACAAGGTTATCACTGAATTTATGTAGAACAGCCTAATTATGCAGGGGATGTTTTGCGTGTACAAAAGGCAAGATGCAAATATCTTAGCAAATGAGCATGTCAGTTTTGCTCGTCTGGCTACCGATACAATGAAATTATTATTTGAGGAGTAGATAGGAAAGTTTGTTTGTATTTTGGCTTTTTAACCAGCAGTATGTAGGTGGGTAGTTGAGCTTGCTAGAAAATAGCTTCAACTGATAGAATGATAAAAGTACTCTTGGTCTCAAGCACTGTGCCTGCTGTACGTCTCTGACCAGGGCTACCAATAGTTCAGTGGAGGGGAATTTCATTTACAGCTCCTTTTTGGCAAATTAGGCTCTCCTCTTCAGACCTTGGTCTGCTGTCTCCAGCATGCCTAGACTGCTCTAGCTGGGAAAGCTTGCAAGACGCTTTTAGACTAAAATCCCTCTGTTTTTTTAACCTGACTACATAAAGGGTAAATGTACCTTAGAAGGACAGCAGGACACTGAGAAAGCTTAAAAAAAAAAAAGGCAGTTCAGCATAAGGGGCAGCTATCTATAAGGTAGCAGTGAATAGACTTAGACTGAAGAGACAAACAGGTTTACTGAATGCCTTTTACCAGCAACCAACAGGACTATTCTGGCATTGTGACCTTTTCACCTGCGACATGCTGACACTGAAGTAGGAAGGACAGAACAAGTGTGAAGGCATTACCCTTACAATTTATGTATGTGCTTGTAGTATGCTACAGGAATGCTACCACTTCTCTGGACTTTTTCAGACACCCTTGAAAACATTCCTTATTTCTGCCTAGCAGTTGTATGCATTTGGATTTAAACCATTTCCCTAAGTGGTTCTGTGAGTGGAAATGTCTGGTTTCTCTCTCAAAACCCCATCTCCCCTTTGCCTATTCTTAGCCCACCTTTATCTTCTCTTTTTTAAGGAAACAGCCTGTTACTTTCTATCAATGTGTTCAGTGTGTCATCCGGTAGGTATTTTCACCCCATCAGCTGGAAATGATACAAACAACTATGATTAAAATAAAACAGAAGCCACATAATGCTACTTTCTCTTGTTAGAGAGGCACCATGACATGTTTTGTGCCATGCATTTAACATGCTGTGAGATAGTGAAATTAGTAAAACCAAAAATCAGAGTGTTCAGGTGGTTTTTCCTTTGTTGTTGTTTGGTAAATATTATTGTTAATGTAGACACAACCTAAATTTTGAAAACTGCAGGAAGGTACTAATAGCAGTAGTAAGCTTGTAGTCTTTAAGTAGGTTTTATAAATTGTTATGCTGCAGTACACACCATGTATTGTGACCTGAATACATGGATTCTTTACATTGCTTTTTTGTAAGTACCAAAACTGAATGTAGAGTAGGTAGAACATTAGTTCCACTCAGCACAGCCGTTCTTATGTTCTAAACTTGTTTTGTGATGATATCATATGAACTAATGTAGGGGTTCAGACACAGATCTGAGTCTCAGACAATCAGATTTTTGGCTGTTATTAAATCAACACAGCTTCAGTTCCTAGACTAGATCCTGGTCCTTTGCATGAACTGGAGATATGAATTGGACAGAATGAAGATCAGCAGCTTTGAATTCTGGATGACTGATCTATAGTTGTTAAACTGAAGTAATGATGCAAAAATTATGAACATTTTGCCAGTTTGTTTGGGCTTATTACTTATTGGTTGCTGAGACGAGTTTACAAACAAAGTAATTTTGCTAAAAGCCAAGTATGATGCAACCAAGATAACAAAGAGTACAATCTGATCCATAGCTGGAGAAAAGGGGTTTCCTTGTTATGAAAATGTGCTATTCAATGCTTGAAGGTTTCTTTTTCACAATAAAGGTTCAAACTGAATGAAGAGCTGTTAAGTTTCTGGAAACTATAAAACTGGGATACAGTCCATGATCCAAAGCAAAGCATCATCTTGTTCAATAATGGTAATGTGATGATCATGATCAGAAATTGATTAAAACTACACATGTCTCTGTAATGCTTTCAACATTTTAATCCACATATTCCTATTAGGGGACTAAATGTTAATAAAGAACTGCACATAGTACATTCAAATACCAATTAGTAATTCAATATTTCTAAGTGACCAGAACTGATCCCACATAAGTATAGAAAATAAATGACAAAATATATTTAAGCTACTGTATTTTACAGAGGGAGGAAAAAAAAAAAAGGGGGAAATTAAATCTGATATTAAACTTCAGCCCACAGACAGCAACAGCTGTTAGAACAGGCAGGTAGTATAGTAAAAGTTAAAAGGTTAAGGAGCCTCATGAATATGAAAAACTTTTAATTACTGATCACTGACCCATTGTATCATAAGCAACTGGACCCTACAAAGCACACCAGAAGGACAGAGGCACCTCATGGGACACTTGATGATTTCAGTGGCCCTGTACACAACTTGCTGTGTCAGAAACTCAGCTGCTACTGAGAGTATGGGGATTGACAGACGCATCAAACCCAAAACTAACAAGGCACTATACCACAATATTTTTGAGTTTGAAAACTGTGTTATATTGTGTGATGAAGCATCACTGGAACCACTCAGCCTTTGTTAGCTTTTGGTTGGTACTCAGCTTAGGCATTGAAGTCAAACAGGCTTGTGGACAAAGACAACCAAAGACCACAAAAATCTGTTCACTCCAACATCTGTGTACCCGGACAGCCACGTGTACTATCTCATTTACACCTGAGCAGCTTCATGGCACAGGTCATAAAGTTAAATCAGTTGTATCAAAAGTTAGACTGTGGTGAAGGCGCATCTTCTGAAAAGGTGTTTAGACGTATGAAAACATGAAGAGACTGAAGATCTACTTTCTCCATACATTATTTCAGTGGTTAGTCTCTTATCATTACAAATGTGAACATTATTTCTAATCTGCATTTATTATCTTTTACTTTATCACTTCCATCTATGCATTTTTGTTTCAATCTACTTCATTAGATTAAACTATTTTAGTTCTCTCAATCGGCTACATTGTAAACATAATTTCTTTCCTGCCTCTCTCAGTAAGCACAGAAGAAAGCCTGGCATATCTCAGCATGAGGGAACTGGCAAGGCATAATTCCCTCAGGATTACTGGAGAAAGAGAAAACTTTTTGCCCAAAGAAAGGCACTGCATCCCACTCTTCTGCCCTTTCAGGTGTCCCACTGGAGACAGCGCACCTGACTATAGCCATAAAGCCTACAAGGATCAATGGGCACCCATAAATTTTACCATTTAGAAGACAGAAAAAGACAGTTCACTGAAATCAACAGAAATTTTAAAGACTGGGGTTTTTTTAATTTATCTGCACAGTCTAAAAGGCTTTAGTCCCATTTTCTTATCTTTTTCTTATGTATCTCGATGCTACAGGTTATTTCAAAATAAACACTGGCTTTTTCCTCTATCTTCTTTCATTATGAAACATAGACAACAAAAGAGAAAACAAGTAAAAAAAAGCTGTCCAAAACAGAAAAAATAAACACTTTTCCTTTTTCTAAAAAAACCCCAACATAACAGCACAAAACCAGCAACAGCATTAAAATTCAAATGTCATCTCAATTTAGGCACATAGGATTGAGCTATCAATCACAGAAAAAGTCCTGCTTGCAACTGCATTGTGGAAAAGTACATTTCATCAGTTTAGGACCACAAACAATCCCACAATTGCCCCAGCCATTTTATTCCATGCTCTTTACTGGATTTAGTACTATGAAACCAAAGAATGTTGTGGGGAAAGCATATTTTTCTGAGTTTATTCTAGGACATCTGAACAGGATGTGTGAAATAATCCTACTCTAACTACTGTAAAGAGCTGCAGTCTAAGAAGACTGTTCAGTTTAGGGTATAGTATTTAAAGAAACAGATCTACTAGAAAGAAGCCAGGAAAACAACAGAATTATTACAGGTCTGGAAAGCACAGCCTCTGGAGGGAGACTTAAAAAATTATGTTTTGCATGAAGAAAGAGATGGTAAATCTTGAGATACATGAAAGGCACGTAACAAAGATTTTTTTTTCCTCTTTATAAGATGTAATGGGTCTAAGCGCAGCCAGAAAGATTAATGCGAAACAGTAGAAAAATCTGATCAAGAATATTGAAGTACTGAAGGTTATTAAGAATGGGTTAGGCAGACACTTGTTAGGATTGATTAGATAAAGATGATCTGGGTTTATCTCGGGCAAAGGAATGGAGAAATTGACCTCTTCAAATACTGACCAGTCCTATTTTCCTTTGTCCTATTGGGTCAATAACATTTACTCAGCATGCATACTGTGATAGCCTAGTTAAAAGGGATACATTCTTTAACTGCTCATTTCTAAACATTAATTAATTTGAATCTCTTTTCATTGTACATTTATAGTATTCTATGAAGATGCTTTATTATTACTGTGTTAAGTGAACACTTAATAGGTGTCAAATTTTGAAAATAAAGGGGTTGGTTAATAACAAAGAGGCAACATTTATAATGCAAAAGTATGAGACACTATTACAAACATATTAGAATCAAAGAAGCTAAGATTTTCAGTTCATGAAAGAAGGTTAGAAAAGCAATCAAAAATGAGAAAAAAAAGTCCTTTTATGAAATGAAGAGTATTAAAAGGCAATGTGGCTGGAACTTGCAAATGAGGGCAGCATCTGATTCATAAGTTCTACAGTATATTTCCAGTTAATTCCTTGATTGGTGGAAAAAGGCAGACCACAGCCAGTAAATGGAGACTTTGGTGGCTATGGTACTTGAGATGTCTACTAAAAGGGCTGGACTATTCCAAATAATTTCACAGGAAATATCTAACAGACAAGATCTAATGATGTCACAGTTATGAAAAAAAAATACAATCAGATAACAGATCAACCATAACCATGTATTTTAGCTCATTAAAGCAGAAATTATGTACTAACCATTGCCTTTGCATCTCCCTTGAGTGCACATTGTTAGACATGGTACTAACAGGAAACAAAACAAGTGTGGCAGCAACAACAGGCGAAAACCAAGCTTGTAACCAAGCAAACCAGCCTCAGCACTGAGATAAAGCTGCCTAGGCCATGTTCTCAAAAATGATCCAATGACTTGGCTGCTCAATCTTTGGGATGTTCAGTTCAGAGACATTAAATTGTATTAACTGTAAGGGTGATGGATCAGCCTTTTCCTTTTCTTAGTTAATTGTTGTACTGAAGCCCAGAATATCTGAATTGTTCTTTAAGAAGTCTGCTTGCAGAAATGTAGAAAAATCACAGTGCATACTCTGAAATGCAGCTAGATAGATTAAAAGCAAAACATTCCAGTGCTGTCTATAAAATGGTGGAGAAAAGATCTCCTTCCAGTTTTAATTCTGATTTCATTTCCTCTTTTACAAATCTGTGTAGTTCTTGTAATCAGCTTTGTAAAGAATCAAGTGCAAATGCCTGAAGGCTTTTCTGCTACATTTTACAGCTTGATGATGTTTCTGTATGTTATAAACAACCCTTTTATTCTGATAAGAAAACAAAACTCTGACTAAATACATACACAATACTCAGAAGTATTGTATAGTTGCAGCATATTAGGCACTAATACTACTGAAACACCGACCCAAGAAAAATATCCATATTATTCACATGGTTTTCCATGCTATATTATTGAAATAATAGGCACTTTCTGATTTGTAATATCAGATGTGATTCACTAATCTAGAAAATTAGATTTCTGAAAGAACACAGATTACATCTGCCAAGTACTAAAAATCTATCAGAATCACTCCATTCTTTTTAATAAGCTTTGTCTGTGCAAAAGCGACATAGGAGTCAATACCATATTTATTTTTAAATCCCTATTATCATTCATTTATTCAAATAGGGACCTTAGCCTTAATTAAAACAGAGCTACAGAGACCGAAGGGAAGCACATATATATAACTCTTACAATTACTTATTTATTATTTTAATTAATTATTTATTAATAACAGTATTTTTTTAGAACTTGCGAGAGCTTAATTAAAGCTACAGTAGGCTCTGAGAATGGAAAGTGCATGTACAGATCACTTTCATATATCAAGATGAAGTCTAAATCATTTCAGTGCATGCTAATATATGAGCAATTCTATTTCCACAGAAGAGCAAATAAAGTTACGTTCACAAAGGGAGTGAGAAATCGTGGAGAAAATTAAAGTCTACATGGCCAAGGTAGTGAAGATAGGAAACAGTTTCCTTATAATACCCTTCTTAAAGATAAGTAGCAAGAGACCAAAAACCTAACTGCACATACGGCTGCAATGTTGGTTTGGCTGAGTAGTCAGGTACTTCCATTGGATAAAGACCTGCAGTGCTCATGGCAGCCTGATCCTCCTCAGGCTCCTAACACAGGAATGATGGTATGGAGAGGGAAAGCACAGCTGTGGCTCTTTCATGCTTGCCATGCACTATCAGGAAGAAGGGATTTGGGCCGATGGACCTCCAAATACCAAATGTGTATACCAAATACCCATTTACCTTCTGGGTCAAGTGGGAACAAACCTCACAAAGCCAATTTGGACTGAAAGATCTTGCTTGTCACCTTCTATCATCAGGGACCCTTTGGAGCAGATTCAACAGTTTGAGTGTCATCTGGGGGCTGGTGCAAATCTGGCCTCGGATCACGCTGAAGTCCACTCTGTCGCAGTCTACGTTAATTGAGTCTGGTTTAGGTAGGCTGTTTTTAAATTAACCTCCCACTAATGTGATCTCATTTTGACATGGTCAAACCATGCTAGCAACACAGCTCAGGAAAGCTTATTATGCTAACAGATTAGTCCAGAAATAACAATAAATGTACATTAATTCTAATTAAATGTTTGAGCCAGCTGTTGTTCTCGGATATGCACAATTGTGTAATAATTGACTGCACTGCAAACTATGCACAGACGTAAAGGCACGTTGGCAGGCTAACATCTTTTAAAAGCAGCTTCCTTTGGGATTAGACTGTTACCACACCAAGGAAGCAGCTGTATTTTACTGAGGTGTTCAGTGAAGAGTAAGGAAAAGTGAAGTGTATGTTTCAGTGAACTGTGTGCGGCTCTTTCTTTTCTGGTTTAACATTCAGTACAACCACACCAGGGAAGCTGCTCATCTTTTTGTGTTTACTACTTAAAATATACACTATCAATACCACAGCCTTCTACAGGACTTTCTAGTTCACTCTTACTTCAAATTCACAGGGCTGAAGGTAAAAATATTTACTCAGAATCTGCACAGAAAGATCTCTCTCTGAAAAGTTTGCCACAGTTATCTACAGCAGAGGGATCTCAAAAGTAAATCTTACCACCAGATACTGGTTAGAGGGAGCTTTGGGTTGTTTTTTTCCCTTTTGTTTACAGTGATTGAATGCTAAAGAAAAATAAAAACACTGAGTTTTTTATGTTGATTTTTCATTAGGCCTAGAAGTATTTATAATTAATGTTATGAATATACATATATCACAGAATCACAGCATGATAGAGGTTGAAAGGCACCTCTGGAGACCATCTAGTCCAACTGCCCTGCCACAGAAGGTTCACCTAGAGCAGGTAGCACAAGATGCTGCCCAGGCACATTTTGACTGTCTCCAGAGATGGAGACTCCATCACATCTCTGGGCAGCCAGTTCCAGTGCTCTGCCATCCTCAAAATAAAGATGTTTCTCATCATGTTTAGGGTGAACTTCCTGTGTTCAAGTCTGTGCCCACTACCTCTTGTCTTGTCACTGGGCACCACATGTATGCGAAGATATGAAAGCTTTTTCCATGTTAAGGCAAGTGTCATAACGGTAAAGTATTGCCCAAGCTTGCTTAAGGTAAATTGGCAACAGAATTGTAAAATTTCTTTGTGCTAGGTATCAAGACATACCAAGAAGACAGGATAAAAGACATGAGCCTGGTGACAGCCAGCAAAAAAGACATGCTCTGTACTAGGGCCCAGGTAGTACAGAACAATTTTAGCTTACTGACGTTACTGAAATGTTTGAAGAAAGCAAGATAAGAAATCCACGCAATCTGGTTTGCAACATTTTGATGAACATATGGAACATCCTGCTTGTGAGCAAGTGAGCTTTACAGCCATATGCTCAGCCAGTCTCTGGTATGAATACTGCAAGTCTGTAACATGCCAAGAATTGATATGTAAATTTATATTTCTGATTATGCTGCCTAACAATCATAGTGACCTAGTTGAGCTTGATCAACCTGATCTCCCGAGGAAAAGAGGTAGGGAGAAGAGTATTCTCTTGGTTTTATCATTGTGGCTGTCCGTTGGTTTGGTGTGGGAAGTTTTCTGTTGTTTTGTTTTATTTTTATTGAATTGCTATTCCTTATATGCCTCACATTGAATAGAAACTGCAAAAACCAGTCTAAACACTAAGCCAAGTACCTGTTACACAAAGCTCACTTTCATTAAATGCAGAAGGTCCAGCATTTCAGTGATGTCCTATCTACACCAAGGACAAAAAAAGGTGGCACCCGGGAAAAAGAAATAGACAAGGATAGAGGAATTTCTTGGAGGAGACAGATGGCAAACACCTGCCAAGACCCACCCCACCCCTGAGGAGAGCTGAAAGCATTTCTTGGATAAAGCTGGGAGATGAGCAGCGTGGCTTGCTTTCTATGGTTTAAAAAGACTATATCTAGGAAGATGCACAGACGTGTTATTGACAGATTTGCTCAGGCTGGAAAAGTCTGTGAAAAACTGGAAACGCCTGCCTTTTGGCTCCTCCTGGGCTGCAAAGCAGGGGATCAGTAGAGTACTCACCAGCTGACTTCAGCGAACAGGAGTCTTAGAACTACATATGTTTAGGTCCTGACCTGTCTAAGCACATGAGAACTCCTAGACCAGCCTGGGAGAATTCTCTTGAATCCAGAAAGACGCTAGCAAAAGCAGCTTTAGTGGCTGCAATGAGAGAAACATTTGGTACTGCTGAAGAACGACTGCCAGTGGGGGCATCTACCTAGTAAACAAATGTTTGAAGCAATTGAACTTTCTATGCAGTGATGAAGGGTCCAAGTACAAAGCAAGTTCACTAAGAGAATTAATAATGTAATAAGAATGAGATAGAAGAGATTCCTGCAAGCCTCATGTTCCCATGTAGACAATTTACATTCTTGAAAACATTAACAAATCCATTTGGAGATTCCCCAAGGCCTGCGTATAGACACCCACAGTACAGATTCCAGGGTTACAAGAATAATCTGTCCAAAGAATATTTTTTTCTAGCTTTCCTGATTAAAGGTTTGCTTTTTCCTTAAAACAAACATTTCTAACTATTATTTTGTTTCTGTGTCATCAAAATTCCTAGTAACATCTTGATTTATAGTTGCCTAACTAAATATCATATCAAGAATTGAGAGGTTTTTTTGGCTATAAAGAATACTGTCGGTTTGTTGAAATCTATGGTTTCTTTATTTTTTTTTCTTTCACAATTCCACTTAGTGAAATCAAATTGAAACACTATGTTTCAGCATTACATAAACAGAATAGTGTAATTCTGTTTCAAAACTTTTTTTTCCTAACCTTTTTTTTCCTTGTGTGGTAGAATATTGTTATTGCTACTTCCATTTCTACATTGCCAGTTTTGACAATTAAAAGGTACTGAAGCTATTAAAATGTAGTACTTAAAATCCTTACATGCCTCTGTCTACATGAATGTATAGATCCATATTTTAACCTGTCAATTGTAATTTTTTTTTAATTTTAATTTTTAATTATATATAATTCAGACTATTGGTAAAATGCCAGTAATCAAAAGTAAGTAAAAATAAAAAGGTTAAATTTCACAAATTGTATGTTTACAAAATAGTATTTTTTAAAGACTTTTCTCAGTCACCAAGGATACAGCTAGAATGAGACCTACAAAGATGAAAGAACTTGCTATTTGTGCAAATCCACATCATCTTCAAATAATCTGCTTGTGTAGTATCACTCTAGCAACATAATTTCACAGCTGTAACGAGGCCAAAGACACATTGAGCTTAAACAGAAGGGATTGTATTTGTAATACATTATTAGACAGAGACCTTTCAATGAGCCTGAGACATTTCAATGAAACTTGAGGACAAATTAGTCATGGTCAGTAAAGCTCTAGAACAGCAAAGCAAGATGTCTGATAAGTAGCTTAAGAATTAAAAACTACCTCAGAGAATTTCCAAGTCTTACAGAGAGAACTCATCTTCTGACCCACTGCATCTTAAATAGAAGCAGAAGCAAACCACATAGATGAGTATTTACAAGTTTGCAATAAAAAAAGGAATATCTTGATATTCCCAAATGTCAAACCAGCCTTAAAATAGAAGTATCTCATATATACATTATTTACCTGCTGTCCTAAACTCTGATTTTTTTTAAGAACAGTAAAGTGTCTTGGCTCTGCTGACAAGGTGAACTGACTAGGTTGGAGATGAGACAAACTGCCATATTCTGTGTACAATTCTGTTTTCAAAACCAACAAACAGCAAACTCCAGTTCCTGTCTCTGAAAAGAGATAATAGTTTCCTTTCTCTCTTGATCTTGACTGAGAGGTCTCTTATGACAATGATAACTTCATGCCAAGATTAGGCAAATTGCTATGGAGAAACAGTAATGGAGTTTGTGTATGTTGACGGGTTGTTTGAGCACAATAATACTCGGAAGCTTTACTTGCCCTCCTTTCTTTTTAATATCAACAGAGCAGCCAAGCTCTCTGTAATCTGTTATAAGAGGAGAATTCAAAAGAAACAGATTTCAGCCAACAGAGGTAAAAGCTCAGAACCCCTTTGTTTGACAACAGAATTTTACCAGTTCCTGTAGCAAAGTAACAGCATTTTTCCTGTGTCAGTAAGTACCTTAAGGTAGAATGACATGCTGTTTATTTCAACTTTTATAAAAGCCTAGACCTTAAAACATGGTGCCTTGCATCCTACACTTTGTCCTTCTGACTAAAGGACAGGCTGTACTGATATACAAAGGTGACAAAGTAAAAGAATTTCAGAATAGAACAATTTTATGACATCAGGTTCTGTATCTGGGATGAAAAGACTTCTTAAAAGAAACAACAAACAAAAAGAGCAAGAAGAGTATAAGATACACATAAGTGAGAAGGAAGGTGGATTTTTGTCTTAGGTATATTTGGACTGTGAAACTTATACTGATGCATGAAACTTGTTGGCCTGTTGCAGAGAAGTGCTAGCACCTAATATGAGAACTTAGGTCAGGTTCATCTACCTTATTGGGTCCTTCCTCCTCTCTCCTTTTCTGTTTTATATTTAAGGTTTGCCTTGAGGATTCTGATATAGATTTTAAACAATCACATCAGGAATGCTTGCCTTATTGTGCATTACAGAAACATTGATTGTAATCTAGATTGACTCCCATGGCTGTTCAGATTAAGACAATGTCTTGGGGTAGTAAACTTCTCTTAAACTACATTTGACAGCAGATGAAAGCCTATTTGCATTACACCCATCAGATTAACTGCCTAAAGGCTTGTAAGTAGGTCTGTCAAAAAAGACTTTCAGGTGTTACATAAAGCATCTGCATGTGGCAGCATTCCTCCAAGATGATGACCTGTAAATTCATCATAGGACTATACAAATGTCACAGACATGATAGAAAGGGAATTAGTATATTTCTCAAAAATGTGCCTGTTACTTCCAAAATTCCTGCCATGTTTCATAAACCTCCAAGAAATATGACATTTAAGTCCCACAGGATGTAATCTAACAGTAATACACATGGAGAAAAACTGAGAACCCAACAGAACCCTAATTCACTACAGATTTTTCAGTATGATTATATTTTATGGCATTAACTCTGCAATTAACACCTGTAATTTTTTTGTGGGAATTTATTGGTTTGCTTTTTCTTTTAAAAAGCAAAAAAAGTAACTTTTCTTGGAAACTGAGCAATTAGAACTTGAAAAAAAATAAATTTACTCTTCCCTTACAGCTGTTCCCTAGCAGAGAAAAGGAACAGAAGGTGTGAAAGTGGTGAACACAAGCACGGAGTAGAAGAAACCAAAATATTATGTAAAAAACCACCTGCTTGGAATGGCAGACCATAGGAATCATTAAAAATGAGATTACATTCTTATGAGTGGTACCTGGGGCATGATATTTGGAAAAAGCTAGGCTAGCAGCAGTTAATATGGATTGACTACCTTGGATTCCTCAGAAAGTCTGTGGCATTTGAAACTCTGTAAGACACTGCAGCCAGAGCCTGTCCAATGCAATTCTCTCAGCTCTGTTTTACACATATGACCTTAGTTTTTCTGTGACAAATGCTCCCAAAGGGCTTAGAAGTCTGTTACGAGAAAGATCAAAGACAAATTTCTTCCTCCTGGTTGTTGTAGCATTTACGTTCACTTCCAGTGACTTCTATTTTGCAAATGGGCAGCCCCTTGTGATGTACTGTGCTTCCATGCTGACTTCTGCGCAGACGTTAACTTTGGGTTTCCTCTTCAATAATACCTCTGAGGGATTGATTGTGAAATTGTGATTCCTAACCTAAAGACCACAGGATTTTTTTCTTACTGTTTTCTCCAAGTTCTTGCATTGAAAAAACAGTACGTCGTGAGGCAGGAAACAATTTCAAAAACAAATGGTTGTATGTTTCTGTTTGAGGAAAACATCTTCCAGTAGAAAAATAGTTCAAGATTTTTTCATTATCTTTAAAACAGATAAAAGCTATATCATAAAAAGGTAAAAAAAGCCTACTGTCTCCCTTGCCTGCTCTAGTAATCTTACACAATGAGAATGCTTGAGACTGTCTTACTCAAGGCTTCTATAGCTCCATCACCTACTATGGCTCAGCAAAGCAAAAAAAACATACATCAAAGGAAGCAGCAAATGTTTAAGTCCCATACTAGAGTCTTGTTACAGGACTAGAGAGCACTATCTTTTGGATCCTGGGATGCTCCATATTCATCTGCCTATTGTCTTCTAAGTCTGTCCTGATGTTCACATTCTTATGCATTACTTCCATGATTATTTATTCCATATTTTATATAGTGATTAAAATAACATAGAAAGATGTATCATTCCATAGCCACTCTTTCTCTAAATCAATCTCACCCTTCTATTATTCCTAAACTCCCAGAGTTAACCATTAAGAGTTCTGTGATTGCTCTACAAATTTCCAGACCTGTGATTTTTCAGTTGCACCAACCCAGCAGCTTAAATGAGTAGCTAGAACATCTAATATCTGGAGGGGATAATTGGCTTCTGACATGAACAGGTGGGTTTAGGTAGCATTGAATTCTTCATTAATTAAAAACAGTTTCCAAGTCAATTCATACAACAAGTTGAGGGATCAGGAAAAGAATTAACTTAATTATTAGTTAATTAATTAGCTTTTTAATAAAAGCTAATAAGCTAAAATAAAATTCAGATAGGCTTCGAAGTAGAGCGATATGATCTTTGATTGTTTTTAATTTCAGATGAATGCAAGAAGAAATAATTTGATTTAGAAAAACTTCTGCTATCCCTATTTGTATGGAACCAGGGAGATGGGAGCCAACAAGAGTTCTAGACCCACATATTTAACTTTCCACTCTGGACAATACAGCAACTATGGGGAAGCAAGTGTCACAGACAGTGTACATTACTGCTCCAAAGCACAAAGCACCTCGTTCTTGGGTTTGATAGTTCTGGATACAATGGATTGCCCTGGGAATCTTCACCTGAAAGGGACTAACATTTCCAAAGGATGCTTTGTCTCACAACCCTGCCCAGGATTACAGGGTGGCACTTTTAGCTTTCTGGTACATTTTTAGCAATAAAAAACTTTCAACTGGCGACTGGGTAAGGTCTCATGGAAAGTTGGGAAGAAGCCAAACTTTCAGGCTAGACACGTAACAGTGACAGCTCTTGGTATGAACAGGTAAAAGCAAATTACTGTGCCAGAATAATTCTGGGCATGAGCAAAGAAACATTAGTATCTTTGTGTTATATTACTATGCTCTTGTATTTATATTATCTGTAGCAAACCCTAAAGATGTAGACTACATTGTAAGTAAATAGTTTCAGATTTTTTTCCTACCATTCTTAATAACAACAACTAATTTTATAGGTAATATCTAGTGGTATATCAACATAATTTGGTTTTATTTCCTGATGTTTTTCTATTCTTAGTCTAATGCTGGCTAAAGTAAGGCACTTACCTAATAACATTGCAGGCTGAGTTTAAGGAGAGCAAAGATCAGAGCATGAGAGGAATTTTTCTGGTGCACATTTTAATACACTAATTGATAGTTAAGCAAGACAGTGCACCACTAGAATCGTGATTAGTCAGCAATATTCACTCTCATTCATTGTTTCATGCAGCACTAAAGACAAGATTTTAACACAGACACCCACAAAAAGCAGATATTTCTACTGTAGTCTGCAGTGCCCTGCTCCTCTCCTCACTGGAAAAGCATAAAGGTAAATCACAACCAAGCCAAATACCTCAGACACATTTAAAATAGCTCTCCTTTGCTACACAGCATTCAGCTGGGTGTTTCAGGATGGCAGTCCTGCACCAGGACAGAGATCTATCTGCATTGTTGTCTTCACAATCTATCAAATGAGATTACATTTAAATCCATTCCTCTTATTAACTCCTATGAACTCATCACAATGGCTTGCATCATGAATATATTCTCCTTAGGCACAGATTGTGTGATACCATTTTCCCTGTATTATGAAGATGGAGAAGAGAGTGAGAGGCTGAAGTTTTAGTGAATAATCTTATTCAGATATAGAAAGAAAAGTGTGCTAAGAAAAAAAAAAATTCTTCCAAAGCAAATTACTTTGTGTAATAGAAAGGAGAAAGAAAGATGGGTTAGAGAAAGACTGCAAAAAAAATTTTGAAAATTTCTTCCTCAAAGTTAACTAAAAAGGCACCAGTCTGCCAGTAAATTAAATCACCTCTCATCTTTATTCATGATATATACTAATTTAGGTGTTTACAACCTGATCTAATATGCCTATTTTTATATATTTTCTTAAGAATTATTCTGTTAAGTTTCCTGCCCACAGACTTTTTTTTCTAACACAGATGAATGGAGAATTTGGAAATAGAAGCCACTTAATACAGAAATAGCAGCTGGATGACAGTAATGGCAATGTTATAGCATGGGTAGTAACTCAAGAGTACATCATGTTCATGTTCTCTATGTTACTGTGAACAATAGATGAATCAAGAAAATGTGAACTCATCTCCTGAGAACATGCATCAGGTTAAAGGGTGAATTTAACTAATCTCAGGTATGTGATTTAGGTAGATTATGAGAAGTGAAGATCTAGATCTACATCATTGAAATCAAAGTCCAAAGCATAATAACAAAAACCTGATTTGGAGCATTTTAACTATTTCCTAGGGGAAAAGACAACTCAAACAAAAACCGAAAGAAATATTTTGGGTAAAATAACTGATTTAGCCAATTTTTTTTCAGATGGAGAAAAAGGGGAAGAGATCTAAACAGCCCAAATCATGACCTTTTTTCATTATTTTTCCCCTTTCCATGTGCTTATGTGCAATATATTAAGCATAAACCGAAGCATTCAGTTTCAAGAGATCTGCAATTATATACTTATCTTTCAAAACTTTCTATCTCTCCAGCTGAATACAAGATTAATTCTCAGCAGGAGAAAAACAACATTCAAAAGCCTTCACAGTATGGGAATTTTCACTTACAACCGAGTTTTCTGGCAAAATCCTTTGCAGAAAGCTGGTAGCAAAACTCCAGGGTCCTTAAAACTGTAGCCTACTCACACCTAGGGAATGGCATAATTACTGAAATAGCAAACCAGGGAGGGGATTTCAGTAAGAAGACATTCTTTTCACCTAGAAATAATTAGGAAGAAACCAACAGGTTGCTAGAAACATCACTGAACTTTCTTTGGTTTCACTGCAGATTTCAGAACTACAGCATTTGGCAAAGAGCTCAGGTAAATACTCAGGTTTTTTAGTCAAGTCCTGAGGCTAAGTCTTTTTGAGGGCTCCTCACGGCAACAGCAAACCTGAGTCTTTCTTGCTGAATTAGCAAAGCTATAATTAGGTCTTAGGGAAGAATGAGCAACCTTTTAGGTTAAATGTGTAATACAGTACAGCTAATTCTTGTGGTTAATTTATTGTTTTTACCTACAGATTCCCTCTTGCAGTAGACCAGGTGGAATGAGAAATGTACAGTAAGAAGCTCACAGAGTCACTACAGAATTTGTTCCCTGCTTGAAGAAGACAAGAGAAGGAGGATGAAGAAATAATGTGACAATATCATCTTCCCTAATACCACTTACTTGATTCCATAGGAGCAAAAGGGTTACATTTTACGAAGCAGAGGCCTGACATGACAGGTCTTCATTCTTCCACATCTTCCGTGTAGTAACATAAAAGCCAAGATACAAGTTAGTTAGTATCTTGCTTTAACCTTTACTTTTGTCATGTACAGTAAAACAGTATCCAATGTATTATAGAAGGATGGAGAGAAATGCATGTTTGCCTTTCCCTGTAAGCCTTCTATAAGCAATTTATAAGGGAAGGTAAATGCCTTCAAAGTCACTGGCTGTTCAGTATAAAAAAAAAAAAAGCAACCTCCTTCTGATACTCTGAAAGTCTGAGTCTATTTGAATGAAATTAGAGGGATTTGCTGACTGACAAAGTACTGAAAGGCTGAGCTGAAGTAAGAGGAAGTCTGGAAAGGTTAAACGTGCAAAGCCAAAGTCCATTACAGCCGATGACTGTATTTACCTCAGTGAAGAATTTTCCTCAAACTATTGATTTTTGCCTTCTTCACCAAAAGCAGCTCCCTTTTAAGTATAATTCAGAAACTATGATAAAATATGACATATTGTTTTCAATTATATTAACTTGCATAGCATTTAATCCAACCTAAGGAGGCAAGATCCTAATATCAATAGCCAAAAAGAATTCAAAATAAGTTCTTGAGTAAGGTAAAGCTTTAAAAAAGAGATAAGGGAAGAGGGGCTCAAATCACTATAATTTCCACATTAGAGAGAAAACATAGAAACAGCACCCTATAGGATGGCAAGTACCATAGCCGTGTAAACTGATGAAGCTACAAGCACCAAAGGATTTGTGTCTCATGATTGTGATTCATGATCTGTTCTGAAATTAAGCCACATATGGATTTAGCCATTTATGTGATATAGCTATACAGAACCACACTAGATCCTGTCAGACTTAGAGATGAAGATATTTCCCTCTTTCACATGCCAGAGCAAGATCCAACAAGTATCATGAAACATAATTCTCAGTTGAGGTTATTAAGATAACTCAATCTGGTTACAATTTCTATTACCTGCTGTGAACCAGTGCACCCTAAAAACGTACAGGCTTTCTGTTCAGTTACTACTGAAATTCTCACCAGTTACCAGCTGGCTGTTGTCCACTGCTTATAAATAATCAGAAAGTTACCTTCCCAAAATTCAGTGATTTCTTTACTTCTTAGAAAAAAGTAAATTGAAGACCACAGCAGAATGAACTTCAGTCTGGCTCAGGACATGGCATTACCGTTTTAGTAAATTTGTAGCCAAGACCCAGTAAGATTACTGGTCTTGTTTGTTCTGTTTTT
Organism: Actenoides hombroni; assembly: GCA_024336885.1. Lineage (NCBI taxonomy): Eukaryota > Metazoa > Chordata > Aves > Coraciiformes > Alcedinidae > Actenoides > Actenoides hombroni. Next base: position 4,756,890 of record WUAM01000262.1, read on the forward strand.
TCCTTTGTGGTTTTCTTTTTTGTTTGTTTATTTGTTTTAAAAGCTACCATTTAAAGCATAGTGCCTAATCACAGCACAAACGACAGTATTTGGCCACTACATGGCTCACCTATCTGATCTTTCATTATCACATCTAAGTGCAACCAAAATCAAAAGTCTCTGTAGACATACTACTGAAACCCCTAATAAGTAATTTAAAAATCTACTCTGAAGTGTTTCTGGTTTAGATTTTTCATATGATACTGTAACAATCTGTATATTTCTACATGCTAAATGTATTGTGTTGTAAATGGTGAGTAGTTTGAGAATGGTTTTCAGGTCCTTTCAGCTCCTAGTTCTTTAAACTTGCATCCCTTGAAGTTTGCTACAATTCCTGCCTTGCCTCAAACACAGGGCTCTACTTTCTGAAAGTGGCTGCACTCAACTAATACACATTATTATGGGATACAGAGTGTCATTCATTATTATGGAGAAGATCCGCTCTATTCTAAAGTAGACAACATTGTGACAGATTTTAATCTATTAATGCTTGCTTACTTGGCGAAGTATCTTGCAGAGTTTTATAAAAGGTTGCTCGGTGTTGGTACTTTCAACATACGATGGTTTTATGTAAGATTCTTAGTTCTGGGAGAACTCTGATTCCTTTCAAGGTATATTATGGGAAGACTTAAATTACTTTTATTGGAGTGGAACTGAAGGACATTTGCTAAGTGCTTAGTGCTTCTAGAAAACTAGAAAAAAAATACCTAAAGGTTTTACTGTTGCAGTAACTCCAGCCTCATTGGTTAATAGAAAATTATCACATTTCTGATGTATGTTTTAATGATCCTCATTGTATACTTAACCAGATTCAACAACTGAGATGGACTGTAACGGTGAAGTAGTGTCAACACTGTGTATTATACCATGATGGGAAGTTGTTCCTTTTAAAGAAGTACAATAATGAGGACACATCACACAGTCATTTCTTTTTTTTTCATTTTCTTACCACACATGGAGATGAGTACAGCAGTTCAAAATTCCCTTTCCACTGCTAAGACCAATATGCAAAGTCTTGGCCAGCAAACCCTATCATCAAGAATGAAAAAACAGCACAGGAATAGGGCATAAGTTGTAGTGAAAGAAAGGACTAATACCATAATTTGATTTGATCATCCTTCCAAGGGAAGCCCATTATTTCTGATTAATCTGACTTTTCAAAAGGACTTCTTGTCCTTATTTGCAGCCCTGAAGTGATGAAAGACTTATGAATAAGTTGTCCTAGCAACCATTTGCACTTTATTTCTAGATTAAGGGTATCTTCAAATTCCAGCCACTAAATTATTGTACATCTTTACCCCTTTATATCATACATGTTCTCTCCATATAGTCTTTCAGGGATTTTTAGACAATGTTAAACTTGTCTCTTAATTTCCTTCCAAATAACCCAAATAGCCTAAGCTTTTTAATCTCTCATTTATTAGTTGTCTTTTATAAAATCATTGCTATTGCTGAAGCTGTCCAAACTTACTGGGCTTTTTAAAGAATGGGGAAAAGAGAAACTAAAGATATAGGCATGGAGTTAGAAAATAGTTGTAGCTTTGTTGGACAGTTATTTCCAGGTATCTAAGACTCCACAATTATAAATGACAAGCACAAGAATCTGAGCCTATAAAATTGGTTTCTTCCAGAAAAATTTACCCTTCCATTATTGTAGAGGCCATAGGGAAAATGTTGGTCTTCCAAGGGACTGCTCTTCTGGCAGCTAGAGAAATACAAAGGAGCAAGGGGATAAAATAGAAGGAATACATCAACCCAAGCCTGGTAAATAGTTCCAATGGCCAAAAGTACAAAGCAGTGACTGGAAGACAAAAGAAGATTAATGCACAGACATGGACTTCTCATAGGGCACATGTACTTGTGCACATTTGGAGAAAGCATAAAGACATGATGGGAACAGGATTAGAGTCCCTCAAGAAAAATATTAACTTGGAAACATTCATTCAGTTTCCAAAGATCTAGTGCTTATTGTAGAAAGGAATATTGACATGTGCCTAAAGCATGATCTAAAATTAAATGTTTGAGAGGATTGTATTATTACCAGGGACTTGAGGATGGCAAAGCTCTGAATCACCCTTTGGCAACAAAACCAGATCCTGAAGTCTTTTCATTTTGTTCACCAGAGACCCTTTTTCTGTTACTCTGTCCTTCCCTTGAGGTCCAAGCAAGCAGGTCTTTTGCAGCCTTTTTGCCCTGACTGGGGTGCTTGAGGACAAAGGTGCAGCAGGTAATTCAAAAGAAAAGGTCATTTTGTTAATAAATAATCAGGGAATCCCTTTAAGTAAATTTCCTGTCTGGTTCTGCAATTTGCTCAACATTTGTCAAGAGGAGAACACAGCCTTTTCCATATATCATTTAACCAACTGTAGCTGTGCTGAATCACCAAAGCTTAGATGTGGCAGACTCCTTTATTCCATGAAGAAGCCTTCATTTACTCCACATACACAGGGAACACAAACCACTCTGTTCCATGTTTTGGCACCTTGTAGATAGAAGGCGGCATGGAGCTGACAGGCAAGATTTATTTCATAGAAAACCAACAGCATCACAAAGGAAACCAAGAATGGTCAATGAAGAATAAATAGGAACATTCTCTATGACACTTGGTCTGAAACTTTGTCATTTTATTAAAGAACATAACTCACATTTCAACAGAACATTTTACATATTTCACATGAAACAAAACTGAGATGTGCTGCTTTTTTCCCCATGTTGTTTTGGTGGCCCTAAACCTAGCATCCTCCTACCCCTAGAAAGGACATAGAAGACTGAAGGTCAAAAACTTACTTCCAATACACAACCATGTTTTATCAGAGATTCCCTCAAACTCTTACCTACTTAAATTGACACATCTGGCCCACCTGAGCATTTCTCCTCAACACCTGGTGGCACAGAGATTTTCTCTTGCCTTTGACCACTTAGTCCCTCTCCTTTTGGATTTCACAAGCAGCTATTGACTATTCTTCTCCCCATTCATCTATGCTAAATTCCAGTTTGGAAGTAGTATAAGACCTCAGGGCTAACATGATGGAAAAAAAAATTACTAGTTACCAAGTGAGAGATGTCACATCCAGAAGTAACAACATATTAAATCAAATGAGTGAAAGAACAGGTGGATCTTATGCTATAAAAATGTCTATCAGCTTGGGATGTTGCCTTCTTTATAGGGTGATAGTTGAATTTTTCTCTTGATTACAAAACCATAAAAATATTAATAAGAGACTAAAAAAAAAAAAAAGGTAACAAACATTACTTGAGATGGTGAAAAGGACTTGCCAAAAAGGAAATCTGACAGATTTCTGAACAAGGGAACTGGCTGCTTTTGTCTGTGTCTAATATGTACAGGAAAAAATGTAGCTACAGTTTTTGACCACAAAAAAAAAACCCAAAACAAACCAAACAACAAAATAAACAAAACCAACAAGATTGCATAAATAATATTCCTGACCTACATCTCTGCAGACTTCACATCTGAGCAGCAGAACAACGAATATTTACAAACTCACAAAAAACAACAGACAAAAACTTCGGTAGCTGTCAGAGGTGAACTACACGGGGGGCAGTCCTGTGCAGAAGGGACACTGGGCACTCTGCTGTTCACCAACGTGCCTGCAGTGAACTGTCCACAGCCTGGTTCGTACCTGTGTGGGACAGGGAAAGCTTGCTCTGACAATATCCACATGTATCAAATAGCATTGCTTATTTCCAGCAATGATTATAGAACTGCTAACAGGAGCTTCATATAATGACAATTTTACAGAGAATGTCTCATGATCATAGCTGTGTATGATCATGAGACATTTCGCTATTCTTGGAATTTTACCATATGGGTTTGGTATGCTGGGCAAACTGCTCTGTTATATTAACCTGTCATGTGCATAAATAAATAAATAAATGTGTCTTTTAAGAGCCATTTCAATGGTTTTAAATACCCTGCAGTTTGTTCAGTGCTGCCTGTTTGAGTCTGAAAGAAGTACTATAATGCCCAAACTCAAAAGTCATAAAGGCAACAAAATATTAAGTAGATAGCTTTGACAGGTTTCTGTGAACACCGAAGTCCTCATCAGTTTATTGTGTACCTTGCCAAATCAGTTTTGCCAATAAAACATTTTATTTCCTGAAGCTACAGACACATTCTCTTTCACTACTGCATATATCCTGTTTTTTATATGCCAGTTTCTCAAAAATAATGTGCCGGCTTGCACTGCTGCAAGCACAACAAAATGGAGGGATGAAAAGTAAAGCAGCTGATTGTGTGAACGCGAAGAGGAAGAGAAGGTGATGAGATTCAAATGACTGGAAAATAAAAGAGCAAAGAAACAAGGAAATGTTTCCAAGGCACAGAAAGGATTGTCCTGTATCATATGCCAGGTAAGCACATTGCTTCTTCGTAAGAAAGTAGGACTGATTAACAGTCAGCTCACTTCCCCAGGTCAGATAGGTGGGTGGTGAACAGGAGCCGTGTCACTCACTCCCACGCTTCCAGGAGCAATATTATCAGCCATTGTCACCAGAATTGACTGTTCTGCTTGTTTAGATTATTTTATGTTAAAATGGTTAAAACAGAGCAACATCTCTCAGTCTTCTGAATTGTGAGGATTTTAGAATCTCTTCTCTCTCCTACCCAAAACAATGCCTGTCTTTTGCTGGGCAGAAGGGCAAGCTGGTCATAGATGCCTCCTACCCGCCAGAACTGACATTGCCCCATCACTGTGATGTTAAAAACAAGGAAAAGAAACAAGGGAAGTATTACTACTCTCCATTAAAGTGTTTATCTCACTATGCTGTGAATAAATAAGCTCATTTTGAAATTAGTCACCATAGCAGAAAGCAGGAGAAAAAGAGGCATGTAAAAGCTTTGAAAGTCAGTAAAAAACTGAGAAGAGCTGGACCCAGCTGGAAGTCTGAGAACCAACCATTCTCCAAGACCAGGACTGTGGTTGTCTGGGCAAATAGTGCCTGCAGATTAGGGACACACACTTTTATGAAACTTATTTGAAATTCTCATTTCACACATGAGTCCAAAACAAAATTCTGAGTTTTATCACCTCAGAGATGATAATGCAGGACTTCTGCTAGTATAACTATATGAGAGCACTGTAGGAGCTCTACCTGAGCCCAGCAAAAAAAGAGGATAATGATCAACAGATTCAGTCTCTCACAAATGCAAGCTAGCAAGAGAAACATGATAAAATCTACTTAGACAAGTGATCTGTGGCCATTGCAAGGAGCAGGTCAGTAGATTTGAAGTAATGTAGAAATGTCAGTCCTCTGTGTTTTGAGAGAAAAAGAGATACTTTAAAGAGCAAGTAAGTGGTAATTTATAGATCTTTTCTTTTTTCCAGGTAGTGAAAAATCAGTTCATGCAGTAGCTTGAGTGCTTGATTGGAAATAATTATTTTAAAAGATGAAGGATTTTAACAATGATAAATGGTACTTACACTGTAGGCTTCAGGGAAAGGACAGCTGGCATTAACCCATTGCCATATGAAATACAGCCTGGTAAAATAATTCCCAAATGTTCGGCCTTGCTAGGTGTGAAAAGGGGCAGGGGAAAGCATCTCACACGTCTATGCTAAATAGTACTTGGAAATTGCTGACCTGTCTCAGGAGAGTTTCCTGCCAGAGCTCTGAGCAAATCCTACCAAATTTAGAGAATAAAATTACAAGGAAAGCAAGAAAACCAAAAAGGAGAGAATCATGAGCAGTGAACAGTGTGGCCAATGTAGCATAGTTAGCAGTATACTATATTAAGCATGTTAAAGGCTAAAGTAGAACTCATTGGCCTTCATCGACTTCAATGATCTTTTCATCAGCCTGTAATTGCAAATATAGTTTAAAATGACAAGGAAATCATAGAAGCAGTAATATTATATAATTGTGTTTAGAGATAGAATATGGCTTCTAAATATCTTGTATGGGTTTTTTTGTAAATATCTAATTGAATTACGAAGCCGAATAAGCTTAGACCGTATCTATAAGTTATAAATATTCTGCTAAAGAGGTTGACAGTGATGATGTGACTCTGGCAACAAGAAAATCATGGCCATATTAGATGCTACTCACAAGCAGTATCATGTTGGGAATAGGGACTGTCAATCAGTATAGGGTCACTGGTACCTAGAAAATAAGGCTGATGAACACCAGTTGAGGACTTGGCTCATGGTAACACGTATTAATACCAGCCACTTCTGGTCTCATGCTTCTCCCAGCAGCAGCAGCAAAGTTACACCTTTATAGAGGGTATTACTAAACCCAGAGTCCTACAGGTTTTTGTCAGGGACAGAGCAGGGAACATGCAGACATGGCTTTTTTTTTTCCTGACATTTTTCTGCCTCTTTATTGGTCTTTTACACAAATGCAGAGTGGTAAAAATGACCTTTAACAGATAGTTCAACAGGGCCTGAAAGATGGGGTTTAGGTAGGTTCATATAACTGCACTAAAGTGAACTAAATTACACTAGCAGAGACAACAGAAGGATCTGCTGTAAAGTTTAGTGTCAAAACTGCCTGCAGAAAAGGTAGGTTGTCTTCTCAAAATAACAGAATGAGGAAAAGAAAGAAAAAATAAAAATAAATCATAGTATAAGCACTACTCCAACTTACAAGCACGCAGGGGTTGTAAGATTGTTACCTGCAACTGGTTAATTTGAGAAAGGCATCTTACAAAGTGTACAGGCTGACTCCACACAGATTCTCTTTTGCTTTGATTCTAGTAGCTTTCATTTTACTAGATAAGGTACTTGTGTACAAATACAAGATAAAGGATACGAAATCTAATTCCTTACTGCTGTAGGCATCACCGCAATCATATAACAGCATTCATATATTTTACAAACTGTTTGCATAATAATCATGTTTCTTAGACCCCCTCTTTCTGCTAGGAAACCGACCCATGCATCACTCCTAGGATTACTGCCATTCTCAACTGTCAGTTTATTCCTGACCCATTTATGGTCAATTGTTCCAGGTTCTCTGTGCCTTAAATTACTTCTCTCATGTTTAGCCCCAACAGAGAAGATTTGTACCCCTCTCAGACTTCATTTTGCCAGAGCACACATTAAGCACCTTCAGTCTCTTAATACAAAACAGGCTCTTCATTTGCTTGATTCATCCTTTCAGCCTCCTTCTCATCTGTTCTGACACATTGGTGGCTCTCAGTCCAATGATGTTCAACAAATGCACCCAGATTTTCTGTCCACCCGTCATCTCCACTTGGTACCATGTGAACTAGTAACAAAAATTCTGCTTGTATATCCTTCTGTGCATGACCCTGTGCTTTGCTCTAATAAATTTAATCTCATTTCTATTAATTCAGTCCTCAAGGTCATTCCATTCTTCTGGTAAGGTGTTTCAGTCTTTGTCTATTGACAATGTCTCCAGCTTTGTGAGATCAACAGATTCATTTAAAACTCTTCTACACTTTGTGCCAAGCTTATTAATGGAAGTATTAAGCAAGGCCTATGCTTGAGAAACTCAGTAGTAATCACCTTTCAGTCCAACAGTTTCCTTTCCAAGTCAACCCACTGTTATTTCTCTTTCAGCCATGACTGATTTATGGTTTTTTCCAGTTTTAATAACTATTCTCGTGTCAGCCTGAAACGCTTTACTGAAGTACAGGGAATTAGATTTAAGGAACTTCAAATGTCTAAAGTTTATCAGATTAAAAAATGGCTTACTTTCTTAGCATTTATCTTTCATAAATCTTTACTGCCTTCACTCACTGGCTTTTAATCTCTAAAAATTGTTCTAGTAAGTCTTTCATGCAAGCACAACCCTTTTTTTGTTTTAAGAATGAAGGACCCATTTCTACATCTACAGTAGTAGAGTGGAGTCCCCATTTTGCAATTGTTCGGCAGACCCACTTTTCTTTCTTTTATTTATTTATTGCTTTGCCAGTTCAGTGGATTCCAGAATGTATTCATTTACAAGTCAGAAATCCCAAAACAGACCCTAGAAACAAATCATCATACAACACAGAGACTAGAAAATGCACATGCCTTGCTTTCCTGCCAAACACACCATTGCATCAGCTCTGGCTTGTTATTTTGCCTCTTCATGTTTTTTCCCTACCTTAGAAGAAAAAGGAGAAAACAGCAGTTGGAAAAAGCAGCAAGAGAAACATTTTGCCCTCAGCAGTATGATAGGCATAAAGACTAGACGAAACCTAGCTCAGTACTGGACCTAAGCTGGCAGAGGCCAGGATTTCCCCAAACTTCCAGATACCCAACCACGTCAGAGATGCAGTACAGTACAAATTGAGGTATTACCATTCACTTCAGGAAAGGGAAATGCAAATCAGCATTTCTCTGAAAAAAGTCCTTGCTGTCCATGCCACCCAGCACAGCTGCACAGCAGGAATGTTGCATAGACATTTTAATGCACTGTTGTTTAGATGCTAAGATGTCTAAAATGTGGCTGATCATCTTAACATGCTTTTATTATTGATAGAGCCTTTACTAGTTCTTCCAGTCACAGTGCTACAACAGAGAATACCAACGGGAAAGACTTAGCTGTTACTCATCACAGTTGCTGAAAACAAAGAGAAAACTATACTGAGTATTCAGAGTTTGACAGGAAAGCTGGCAGAAACTGCTATAATACATCCCCCAGTCCACACATATTTTGCAGGCTTGACTCCCAGAAGTAATTCACAGTCACACAAACACTCTTATCAACTCAGAGAAGGATAACTCTGTTGCACAGCTGACTCCTTAAAATAAGAATTTCTTCATCCTCTCCTGGTTCTGGTTTATTCTTTGTAGAAATGGTTTGTTCATCTATACCAATTTACAGGTTTAGGACCAATGTTGCATTTTGAACAGGGTATATCATTTATCCCCAAGCCTATTCTTAGTGATACAGGTGGTGGTGTGTCTCTAATATTAATTTTAAATGAGGTTTAATTACCTTGTGGTCTTAATGGTTGGAGAACTGCTGGACAGTCTGGGGCAATTAAGATTCCATCCTCCAAAAACTCCATATAGACTGGAGACCAGTTTTACAGGGACCTACAGGACTGTGCCTTGGACTAAAAAAAACCTTGGATTATTATATGCAGAAATAGCCTCAGAGCCTGATTTGCCACTTACGTGGTTCTAAGGTGACCTTGCTGTTATCACTATTTTGAGGGTAAACCCATTTGTATTCTCAAACTTTACTATTCAGCATAGTCACAATCAGCCTGACCTAATGCTAGTAACTCCACACCTGTCCTGGCCACTTCCACCTATCCCTTCTGCCCCTAGGCTAATGTCTCACAAGCAATTTCAGGAAACATTCTTGGCATGTCCTTATATCTCCTGCACAAGAATGGCTAAGGCAGGAGTCAGGTCATGTTTCAGCTATTTTGCAGAAATTTTTCAACAAGCCTCAATTTAAACTCAAGAAATATAGAATATAGCAAAGACAATAACATTAGGATACCTATAACTGAAATGTATAACAGCTAGAAGAGCAGCGTCCTGGAAAGAATTCACCATCTCCAACTGTCTGCATTGCTGGTCTTGTACAAGGAGCACAAGGTTTGACAGGGGAGGATGCATAGGTGCTCTCTGTTTCTACAACATGAAGCAGAAGGCAAACCTGGCACACAACTGGTTTATGTAATTCCAGTGATAATTGCACAGCAAGTCTAATTACTGCAATGTTATTCTAATTAATCTAATGATTTTACAGTACATCTGATTATGACAAGAATGACTGTAAGAGTTGCAATAATGTGGCAGACCAATGTGGGCTGCATAGTAAAGAATGAAAACATACAGATTTTGTGATGAGGAAGGAAGGGAAGGCATACTGTCATTTGACATCATTGCCAGATTGCTGCTGATAGCAAGACCTGCTGGGCAAGGGTATTGGCAATATTGCCCTTCATCACCCTAGACATGTTATGGATCTCGTGAGGTGGGAATGAGATCAGAAAACCAAACTATCTGAAAATTGGCTGGGGGGGAATAATCTAGATGAGGCTAAGGAATCATCAACAACAAACAGGAAAAGGAGGAAAATTCTTTAGCTGCAACTGCCCTGCAAGGTATGTTCCTATGGCTGTATCCTCAAAGAGATCCACTGCAGGGAAGAGACAGAAACTCATATGACTGTCTCAGCATGATCAGACTAGAGCTGCCAGGGAAATTAAAAAACCTTTAATGAAATAATTTGCACATTTTTTTCTTCTTCACAGCAAAGGCACACATCAAAGTCTGTAAATTGAAGAGAAGAAAAAGACTAGAATGAACATCACAAGGCACAAGTTTAACACACAGAGGTGTAGAGAGTCAGGTGTAATTTCTAAAATATTAATGATTTTGCCCTTTCTTCATCACTGGTCTTATACCTCCTTTTACCTTCCGTTCTCACATTTCAGATGCAACTTAGAGATTCCTTTCAGCACAAGCAAAATGAGTGATGTTGTGCCCCAGACACCAGAGCCTGGGACGGCATGTCCTGCTCAAGGGCATTAAAATGGATATTGGTGGGTGTCACATTTCTTGCTTTTATCATCCTTATCATGCATTTGTACTCTGAGAACCTCTAAAGTAATTGCCTGAGATCAACACCCATTATATAAGCATTTTATAGCATGAAACAAGCCATAACACTTGAGGTATAAAATCTTACAGATATAAACAGATAGAGGATGTAGGGGAAAGGGAAATACAAGGTCTTGCTAAACTTCAGTGCCAGAACTGGAAACATAAATCCAGTTTCTGAACAACCAGTGCAGTATACTTACTCACCACTGGGAAAACCACAAGCAGTTCATACCAGCACTAAGTGTTACTTGTGGTAATGATTTAAGTATATGAAAGCTGACTTTTAGAGAACAGTATTTGTCACAGTACATAACAGTTTCTCACCTACCATATGAGATACTGGAACATAACAATATATAAAGTGTGTGAAAAGTTGTGAGAAAGCAATATTGAGAAAATTTGGATTTCAGGGTATCCAATATTTCCAGCCCTCTGCTCTTCTAGGAACTCAATGTTTCAGGTAGAAAAGTTTAATTCATGTCCATTTACTTTTTGTTTTCAACCTTCAGATATAATTTATTCTATTTTTAATTTCCATTTACTTCCCTCTCCCAAATTATTTTTTATGCTAATACAATTGTACAATGCCCTAGGTTATTCTGCAGTGGCTCACAGGCTTTGTTACTGCTCCCATTTTAGTATGGAAATTCTTATTAGTAATTCTGATAGCTCTTTTTAAGCTTTTAGCAAACCTTTTCTGCTCAAAAAACACAAATTTCAGGTCGGCAATATATTGTGCTTGCGTAAGATAAGTGATGACTGCTATTAGTAAAGTTTAGGTCAGTGATAAGCCTTTGACCTTTGGAAAAAAACCCAACTCAAATCTCAGTCTATATGGGCACAAGAGCATCTGTGTTTGTCATGCACAACTTTTGAGAAAACTAAGCAAATATCTCCCAGAGTAATATGATCTGTGGCAATATAGATTTTCTTTCTAGCCATCAAGGAAAAATATTTATGGCAACATTTTCTGAGTTTCATAGAAAGTAAATGTTCTTCAAATGTTTATTTGCTGTCCTGAAAGAGTTTTAATCAGTAAGGATCTGAGTTCCTGCAATATCATGTTATTTCTAATGCAAAACCAGGCAATGGTGCCTTCAATATAAAGCATCATGGTTTTTTCCTTTGTCCATATTTTGCCCTTTGATTTTTATGTTCAGGTTATCTTACCCATCTCAGTTTCAGTAGTATCAGCCATGACTCATGTCTTCAGGAAATTAGCATTCTCCAGCCTCTCTACTGTTAATGCCACAAAGTTCACTAACACATACATATATATATATATAAAAATTCTCCATATGTCTTTATGTGCTTATATTTATCAGCTGCGCATGCCTGGATCCTGGATTATATACTAAATTGTTCTCATCAGAATTTATTTCCATGTATTATATTTCCTCCTCAAAGTGTATTTCTTGCTAGTTGCAGATCTACTGGAGCAGGACGAAAGCACCAAAGGTGCAGAAACAAAATGATTACTAAAGATATCCATCTTGGATTTAAAGGTCAACACTGTAGGGATGTGAAAACCATGGATGTGACACCAATTTATTAGTTGCCACTTTTCCTGACCTGTGTCTGATCTTGTGTGTGCTCTCTTGGGACATAGCTTAAGTTGTAATCATTGGTCAAGTATAACTATTTTTTAAGGTAGCAAGTTCACAAAAACACTAGCGATACAAGTGAAATTTTGGTATGGGAGTTGCTTTCTATCAGATTTTTTTGTTAGGCTGAAGATTTTGATAGGCATTTAATTTTTATTATGTATTTGTCTTTAGTTAAAGTCATAACTAATTTGTAGAAATATGCAACTGCTGTCCTCTGCCCTATACAAACTATGTTATAATTAAGCACATTCAGAGGCAGGTAGTACCCTGTGTTAATGATCTGAATAGATGTGGACTTCTGAAGTCAGCAAACAAGTGAGTATTCGTGTTCCTTTAAAATCATGATTCAGCAAAGACTGTGTTTGTTGGGACAAGCATCATGGATGAACTTAACCTGGGAGCTAAATAGATGCCTTTCCTTGTGAGGCACAGAGCAGACATTCAGAAGAACTAGAGAACCTTCCTTCTGTGGGTTTAAAAATGCTTGCTTGTACATTGTCTGGTATCTAGTCTCCACTTCACAGGTGGTTACATTTCTGTAATGGTGAAAAGGTCTATACTGTGCTTTATTCACAGGGAACACAGACATAGCCACTTTCACCCTAATTTAGAATATTAATAGTTCATAAATGAGAATCACAAAAGATATACTGGATTTGGTTTTTTTCTCTCTTTGCTCAATCATCTTTTTTTCCCAGTAATGAACTAGACAGAGAGCTAGTGTTTAATCAAAGAAACTTCCTAATGAGAAGTTCTAAAGAATCCCAACGCTTCAAAAAGGAACTCGCAAACCAACATCTATTTATGTGAGGGGAAAAAAAAAAAAATCCACAGAAACTGTTCCTGTTTGATTAAAGTTTATAAAAGACTTCCCATCACCTGGGTATAATAAGGAACAGAGAAGCCTTCAAATCTACTTTTAGAATACTTCTATTTAATTTATCCTTCCCAGAAGAAGAGGAGAAGGACAAAAACATGCATAGACTATAAAGAAAATTGCAAGTTACAAGTTTTTAACTAAGTATCAAATAATCAGTTGTTAAGCAGAAATTTATTACAACTGACCTGTATTCAGGAAATACAATACAGTAGCCGCATCAGAAGATCTTCTATAACACATACATGCCAGAAATAACTATTCTATAAGTGCTAGACCTCTGCTTCACATTTACTCTATTTCCTTAGCCATATTCTCAGGGCCTTCCTCAACTCCTGCCATGTTTCATCTAGACATGTATCTCTTGTTTTAGCATGAAATAGTAAGAACTTGCCTGAAGAAGTCTGTCAGATGTCTACATGCCAAAACTACTGATCCATAGGAAAAATAAGCATCAAAAATAAGGCAGACAGAACTAGAGTCAGGGACAGATCAAGAGGCTACTGGATCTACGTAGATCAGAAGAAGAATCTCTCAGCTCACAGGCAGTTTTGCAGTTTGGGGTTTTCATTCACTGAGGTATCTTTCACCACTCAGAAGTTACATTAGAGCCTGACTCCTCTGCAGAACAAACACTTCAGACCACTTCATGTTTTTCAAGTGTTTTTCAATCTGCCACTGTCACCAATATATGTCAAAACTTGACTTTAAAAGTTCTTTTAACAGGCATGCAAGGAAATGTAAACTGAAAACTCAAGCATATAGGCATAGTTTATCTGCAAGCAGACTTTTATAATTTTAAAGGAAACAGAAGTTTTTGCTCCTCCATGATTACACTCAGAAATCTGGTTGGTGTCCAAAATATGGCCCTAGAACTGGGAAAGAAAAACATACTTGTCTAAAATTATAAGTCTCTGACTCATCAACAAACTAGAAATACAAACAGGGGCCTCAGTTTTCCTGTTAGGAATCCTGACTGGATTTTCCTTAAATAAGTGACAGATTATTCAAATACACATGCATATACAAGGATAATGGCAAAGTTCTTCTGCATGCAACCAGAGTAAGATGAGTCTCAGTATTTCTTTTCCACACGCTATTAAATTTTCTTTGTGTAGCTACTTTAGAAAGGTCTTTTGGGTGAAAGTTATTAAAATCCAGTTCCTAAAACACCGTTCCTAGAATATGAACCTGTTTATCTCCAAATAGCTGAGACCTGAATGTATATTTGACAAAACAGTTCAGAGGAAAGAATACAATAGCTTCTTGCAACTGTATATAATTCAAGTCTGATAGTTTGAAGCCTCTTCTTGATAATCACTTTGGTGCCTTTGAAAACATTAGTCCAAGGAATTCTTTACCTTTAAGGAAAATAATGTTTCATATGAAGGCACAAACACCATGGCTGATTTTATTTCAGCTGCTTTCCAAAAAGATGGACCTTTTCAATTGGTCTCTTCCAAGAACTTCCAAGTACTTAATGAAAATTCTGTGCCTGTCAAAGGGCAGCACTCAAAGCCTCAAGGAGCCTATCAGCATCAGGGCTTCAGGAAACTTTTTCAACACTGAGGTCAGAAGCAAAGTCCTTTAGGGAAGGGAACGATACATAGATTTACGCAAACCTACATGTCTTGTTGCAGTTTACAGTGCTGGAAGAGGGAATGCTGGGATTGCTCCTTATTCCAAGTACTGGACTTTTATTGGATATTTAAGCTGACAATGGAAAGCACTAAAGATTGATGGATCAAACCAACAAAGGAATGGAATATAATTTCTCCATACACTCAGTCAAATATGTATATACATCCATATTCAATGTGGTTAAACCAGTAAACCTATGCTAAGGGGAACTCATAAAATAGAGAGTGACCACCAAAATAATGACTATACTATCTGCTTCACAGCACATGATTTACACCAGGGGTGGGGGGAAGATAAAGTAAAAAACTGTAATGCAATCTAATTTCTCTAGTGGAATAACATTTCTACAAGTACCAAAAAGCTGGGGCAGGGGGAGAGGAGGGAGAAAGGCAGGAAATGAACTTCAGAAACTCAAAATTACTACAGGAAAAAAATAATTATTAAAAACATGATTTTAAATCCTTCCTTGAGATTTATTGATCTGTGAATCGTGATTTTCAAAGATTTGCAATGATACAGAGCAACTTGGAGTTCTCCAGTATTTTTTTCTGTTTCTTGTAAACCATAAAAAGGTTAAAAACCCCACAAGTATTCTCTCCTAAAATCAGCCACATTCCTGACATTTCGAACCAAAATTTAAAGTTACTAAACTTTCCTGTGGCTGTGTAGACATCATATAAACAGATGATTTATTTATGCAATCAGACAAGCTTTAAGGGGGAATACAGTAAGAACAAGTTTGGATTTTCTCATTTGGGGAATTTTCAACATTGCTTCGCAGTAGGTAACATTTGGAGTGGAAATTCTGAATTTGAAATTCTGAAGAACTGACAGTTGGCTAAGGTAATCCCAAATGCTTTAAGTCACAAAGCTACAGAAGCATTGTTTGGAAGTAACCTCTCGAGTCCAGCCTCCCATTTCAAATATGACTCTCTTGAAAACTTTACCAGGATATGAGACTGGAGTTTTTCAGTTTCTTAGCATCTCACAGAAGTTTCTTGTCAGAGTCTGATGCCCCAGTCTTGCCAGTGGTTTAGATTCTCTGAAGAATCTACAGGTAAAATATAATTTTGACATCCTTAAACAAAAAAGTAATTTTGTTTCCCTAAATAAAAATGTCCACATTTACATGAATAAGAATGGATTAAGAATTTGCACATATATATGAAAATTATTTACCTGCTTGGAGTCTGTAACATCACCACTATCTCCTATTAAAAATGAACACAGGTCTCTGTTATCTTCATTAACCAAACTGTTTTGAATTAATACGTGTCTCTACAGCCATAAACTATTGTTTCTGCACCAGACTGGAACCTGCACTGAAACTGCACTGACAGTATTATATTATTATCTGATGACAATGACGCCAATGAAAATCTCTGCTAGCTGATAACTCACCCTTAAATGCTCATAGCTGTAGCTCTTAAAAAAAGCTGTCATAGCTCAGTCTAGGAGCACAAAACAGGTTATAATAGCAATATCAGCTAAGACCAGGGACAAAAGGGGATCTTAAGGATATGTCCCATACTTAGGAAACCACAAGGCCTCTAGGAAGCAAAGGATGTAAAAATCAGTGTTGCACATGTAGCTAATAATTTCAAAGAACCTGTAATTATGCAAAACCAGTAAATCTGAGCAACAGAATGATAGTAGAGAAAGACCATGGGGTCTCAATTTTTTTTATTTTCAAATAGAAAATGCATTCTATTATGAAACAGCAAACACTCTGGCCAGATTCATCATTGTACACTGTTATTCCAGCTCTTTGCCAATGTAAACATCAGTAAGACCAGAACAGTAGCTGAGGGAATTGCACACCCTCCATTTTCTCCTTTCTGCTGGATGGCTGCGTAACACACTGTTCCCAGCTACTGAATTATTTAGAACATCATCTACAAACACCTGGAAACATATTTCTTGCTTCAGCTCAATCACTTGCATTTTATCCCTCCTCTTTAATTTACTGGCAGAGGAAATAATAAAAGCTGCCATTCCAAATAACTCCCTCAATCATTTGAAATTACTTCAGTAATGTGTTACCTCAAAGCTATTTTTTTAAATAATCATTTCTCTCTACCCTGTACATTACAGAATGCAACAAAAAATTGTGAAACTAGAAGTGTGTTTAGAGGCTACACTTCCTAAATAGTTAATAACATTTTGTTATGGTTTATGGAGGAAAAACTCAAGGGAATTATAATAGCCAATATATCTATGGTACGCCTTTGTGAACTGGAATATATATCGCAGGAGAAAATTACAGTAACTCCCTCCTTTTTAAAGAGGAAATTGTCTCTAGGGCAGAGCAGTCCCTAACGGGGAAAAAAAGAAGTGCCAGAAGACCCTCAGAAAAATACCAGCACTTGTTCGAGACCCTTCTGTCCAGATCCCTGGGCTTTTCTGAGCTTAAAACACTAAACCAAACAACTCAGTCAGGTTGTCCATGGAATGGACTAAAGAGACATATGTCCCAGCACTCAGGCTGCATCTTCTGTTATAAAAACCCATTTTGGATGAGCTACATAGTTGAGAAGTGAGGAGTCCTGGGGCAATTGATGGTCATTTGCCTCAACGAGAATGGCACTGTGTTTTGAGAAGGAGTCTTCCCCCCACACTCATCTGTTAGTGCTTCCTGCCTGGGCCGCATCCCCACATCTCTGCTAGCTAAAGTGGTCATGTGAGAGTCCCTGAATTCACTTCGGACACACTTGGCTGCATCCAAGGCCCAAAGATGTTTGCTTGCCCAGATGCTTCTCCTGAAGTGGGACAGTGAGCACTTTGCCCAGCTCCCTCCACCAGCAGCATGATGGGAACGATGAGACAGCTGAGGGGCAAGAGGCATAGATGCTTATTTTTCAGACGATACAGCCAAATCAGTAGAGGACGTCCACCAACAGCATACAATTTCTCTGAAACATGCATCAGACACATTTGACAACAGCTGCACACTTTCAAAAGTGTCTTTAGTCAGCAAGTCTCTACACAATTGTTTGTTTTGGAGCACCAGAATTTTGGTTCTGGATCAGCTACTGCTTTGGGTGTTGGAGAGACAGGGAAATCTCATTCTGCTCACCAGAAAGTGCAGAGGGTGAGCATTTGCAAAGAATGACAAGCAAAAGAAAAGTCTGTGTATTGGTTTGCAATACAACACTTCTGGACTGTACACCCCTCTCTGTCACTGTCATCTGCCAAAACACAGAATCTCAGCCATGGTCATCTGTACCTATAGAGTGTGAGGAGAGGGATCAAAGCCAAGAGCACATCCACGCTAAGAGGTACAGCAATGATTGTTGACAAGATGCCTTGTCCCATTCTTCAGTCACATTGGCATGCACAAAGCTTTGGTACCATAGTTTCTTATTTGACAGCTTTCACCTCCTTTCTGAGACTGATGAGGAACATCCCTACAACAAGCACTGAGTTTCATCCCTGATCACATTGAGAGGAAGATAAAAAGACATCTCTGTCAAAAGAGTGGCGTGGTCTGACAAACCTGCCGGCCTAACACAACATTTCAAAAACTATATGATCTGACCCACACACAGAAAGAGCCTGAACTCAGAGTTATCCATCACCTATAAAACATAAAGTTAGTGAGAGATAGGAAGGCGAACAGATGGTTAAATATTTGGAAGTTTGGATATACCCACAAAAAGCTACATATAAAGCAAGTATTTTTTTTAAATGTTGGTTTATATTGATACGGTAACAAACAGTGCTCTGAATTTGTTCAACTTTCAACAAATAGCTTAGAGCCACAGCATTCACTTTGAAGCCTGCCTGTTCTTACCCCATGTAGTAACACAGATCTCAGGCAGAAGAATATGGCATTGATCATCCAAACTCGCAATGGAAGCTTTTACTGTGGTAGAGAACCACAGCAAACACTCATCATTACACAGATTACAGCAGTTTTTGGACCCAATCAACAGCTCACTATCCAGCACTCTCTTGCTTTTCCCTTATTCCCATGCCATGCACTCCCAATACTTTACCTTGAGCCAGCTCTGGCACTGGTCTGACCCCACGGTGCATCAATTCCATTTAACTAAAACAGCAGAAAATTACCTTGGCAAAAAGAAAAACCTTTAGTTGGGTTAGAGATGCAAATTGACTCTCCATGCAAACAGGAAAGTGCCAGAGCTTAGGAAGGAGGAAGAGAGACCTCACTTTTCAGCATCAGAAAGCTGTGACCAGCTTCGATGTCTCTTGGATCCATATCCCGAGCCTCACTACAGACAGTGTAAGAGCAAATAGCCCATCTTGCCTCTGAAGATATCAGTGCTGACAAGGAAGACATGAAAGAGATTTGGAAAAACAACATTTGCAGGAAAGCAATTTGGCTGTTATCACACAACCATTTGATGATAGAGGTGTTTACCAAGAATCCTCATACAATGATGTCTGAAAAAAGCTCTCACCCTTACCTTCAAATGTTATTTACTTATTTATTTATTCAAGAATATTATTTTCTGTTTAAAATAAGATTCTCCTGGATCAAAACTCCAAATGAAACACTGAAAAATGAAAGTCATGGAGAAACATAAAGGCATTTCTTTTGGTGTGAAAACACTGCCATCTTATTTTTAAATTCATAGTGGAAATAGTTCTCAGCAAAGTGAGGGAAATTGGATCTGTGTGGAATGGAAATAAATCTGTCCCACAGAAACAAATGTGATATTCTTCAAAATGGAAAAAATCTGAACGGCATGCTAGAAACCGGCATGCATCAAGTTGATCTCAGTGAGTATTTGCAACTATATCTCCTGTGAAAAAGCTCCAGAGAATTCAGTGCAGATGTTTTCCAATAGGTAAAGTTTTGAATGATTCAATAATCATTTCCTAACTATGAGAGAATGAATTAAGCATATTCCTGGCCCACCTAAGAGAAAAATATTATAAGGCTCAAACTTTATAAATGTAGCACTGGTGAAAAGAATTATTTTGCCCTTGGGCTACTAATGAATGGCTAGCTTTACCAGTATTCAAAAGGGTATTAGACATTTATATGGCTAATGAGAGTATTCATGGTTACATAAGAAGGAATAAATAAAATTAAGACTATAAGCCCTCCTTCAGGGCTAGGGGGAAAAAAAAAAAAAAAAAAAGTCTTTGGTTGCAAACTGTTCTATGAAGACCTGAGGTAAAATCTTGACCTTGTTAAAGTTACTTAGAATTCTTCCAAAGTAGCTCTGATTTTACCCCTACCTTGGTTAATTATGCAGCTTCCCCTGACTTCATTAGGCTACTCATCTGCAGAGCTTCTTATGCCTTCTCACAGCACCTGAAAATAACCAGTATAGCTACAGATAAGCAGCTAGATTTTAGGTATAAGCTAAAATGACAATTGCTGTATTACTTTATGTCCATTTTAGGGAACTGAAAGTAAATATTAGATCTATTAGAAACTGACAGGCTGCTAGTTTGGCTTGCTCTAGGACTATTAACATCCTTGGTATGAAATGAAAGCACAGTACAGTATGTTCCCTACCATACTGCATCATCCTGCTCCAGGGAGTAGCAATAGGTAGGTGTTGATTTATTCATGGAGAAACTCTGCTTCAGTTGCACCCTGAATTCCTTTAGCATTACCTCAGAGTAGGATCCCTGAAAGTCCCCTGAGTTACCCAATGCATATTGTTAGCCCTCATCACTAGCACCGTACAAGTACAGGTCTCCCAACTTTACTCTCTTTGTCATCTGTTCCCCAGAGAGCAGGGAAGTACCAAAGCCTGCTACCATCTCCTCGGTTTTCCTTTGGCTTTCTACCTTCTTGTCCCTCTCACAGACACACATCTCCCTGCTGTTTCTCCCCCAGTGATTCTGCCCCCAACCAGTTGTTTTACTTCCTCTACCAATGTGGCAGACACAGTAAAATGACAGGGCTAACACAGGGATCTCTCATAAAAGTCTCTGTTTCAGCTAGCAGTTCTGCAGGGCAGACCCATGCAGGTCTTCGTAGCTGTAATGCAGAGTCAGATGCTGAAGTTTCACAGCTTGTCTTGGTACTGTATCCGGTTGTTTATAATGTGACATCTCCAGCAGTCTACATAATTCATCATGATTTCTCACTGCATTGTGATAGGATTTGGGATTTCTCTTTTGATGTTTGTCACAGTGGAAGCCAGCATTACACTACTCTTCTGATGCTGTGAAGCATGACTCCAAAGGGTATATAAATGGTGGGAGGCATTGCTCTCCCCCTGCTGCTGGTAACAGCATCACCTCCACTTAGTCATACACCCTTTGATACCTAGCGCATGGGATATTCTCCCTAATAAAACACTTGCTAAGATAACTGAACACTAGAGAACTCAAGTGATGTATGAAACTAAAACCACTTCTTTCTTCCTTCATGTGTTTAAACTCTCAGTTGTAGGGCTAGAAAGAGAGAGAAATCCCATTGACAGAGAAGACATTTAACACAGAGCAAGGGTGGGGATGGTAAATTGTTTGTACACCTGCTTCTTGAGTTCTATATAAGAGTAAGGAATATTTATGTGAAATACTTATAAATCCTGCAGAACAGGACCCCTGAGACTGGTCAATCTTTTACTGACTACAATCTTCCAAGAATCTTGCAGAAATTCAGGGAAAATTCTAAAAAGGTGTTTAAAAAAAAAAAAAAAAAATAGTTGCTCATTATCTGTGATTTTCAAAGTGTAAAATCCCCTCCAGCTCTTTTGAAAATCTGGTCTCAGTGTTTGTGAGCCTTATTTTCTGATCTCTAAAACTGAGCTTTTTTCCCAGCTCTCTAAAGACCTTCAGTATCTGTGGATGAGCACTGACTGTACAGTGCTGCTTAGTACTCAAGCATGATCATTAACAAAGAAAAAAACCTAAAACAAAGAAGTTACACCAACTTAATGTTTGCAGAAAGCCAAATGAGACTATTCATTTCCTTTCAGGATCAGCTTGAGACTCAGATCTTTTAGCTAACAAGCTACTCCTTGTATCTCTGCATGCCTTCATCATATGCATATTAATGCTAACCTACACATATACTCCTAAATATTCCTCAGACATACACAGTAAGCTATTGATGCATATATTGCTTGTTATTGGCTGTAGAGGTGATATCAGAGCTGACAGCACCTCCCTTCAGGCTGAGTAAGGTTAGCCTGAGGTGATGACCTCACACCTCTCTCACTTCCAGCAGTAAGGAACACTGTTTCTTCTTTTAACTCTATAGTACAGGAACTAGAAAAACAAAAAAATCAGCCTAAGAAACTCTTTGCTAAAGTAAGGCAGCATCAGCACTATAGAGAGCAAACTGCTTGTGAAATTCTTGTAGGCAATGAAGTTTAAAGACCTTTATCATTATTCGTTATGCCTTAAGATGGATATGAAGTTACGTAGTTAAACCAGCACTCGGTTTGGATTTCCTGCTTTTCTTACTTAGAGATGTTAGACCTTTGCCCACTAATACCAGGAAACAGGGCTCTCAGCCAAAGCTCTCCTGCACTGTCACACAGGTTCACAGAAACCAAGATAAATACTATTACATATAGCAAGCGCCCAAGAGCGTGTGGTGAATCACAGTGCTGCTCCTCCTTCTTGGATGACCCTAACTTCTTTGCAAGTCTCCCAGTTGTTTTAAAGGTCTCCCTTAGAATTAAACACAGATTTCTCTTTTGATTTCAGAGAGGGAAACACTTCAGTTTGTCACCTTGTTTTGTACACAGTGCACACATTTCTAAAGACAGAGCAGTGACCTAGCAGTGGCCTGTGCCTTCACTTCAAATTAGGTTTGATGAAAGGAAAGAAAAGAGTAGCAACCCCACATACATTTTTACTGTCTTGTTGTCAGAGAGTATAGTGTTGTTTTTGAGTAGTCTGGAGCTCCTGCACTATTATCTCCATTTGCTTCATCCTCTTGTGTCATCTAGGGCAAAGAAAGAAACTAAAGAGGCAACAGAAAGAGACTGATGTCGTGTCCCCTGTCCCCGTCCCCCCCCCAATGCAAATAGGAGTAAGACTGATTCCTGCAGGTAGGTAGTTAACTATGTATGACTTGGATTAGTTCCTTTAAGATTTAGCTATTCAAATGTTAATTACACTACAAATATGAAGCCAATCCATTTCTTGCTTTCCCTCTGACTGCTTGTTTGGAGCCAAACAGTTGAGTGAAAACCCATCAGTTGCTGAATAAGACCTTTATTTTGGGTGATTAAGGCATTGATGAGGTTTAACTAAAAGCAGTGAGAATTCACCCTCTTTCTTTTCCTCCTGGCTCTGCTTCAGAGGTCTTATCTGTCCATTCCTCTCTTTCCCCTTTATCAATTATCCCATGAAATTTCCTGAACACTTGCAACTGACAGGGAGGAATTTCACATCGTGTCACCTCATTCTGTGCCACTGTGAGGTACCAGCAGAGCAACAGTGCTGTGTCCCCATGTGCTTCATATCTCAAAACAATCTCACTGACTATTTGTTTCTGAGTGAATCAGCTCTATACATGCAAGATGGCACCTGTAGAGGCTACTTGCCTGGCAGAACTCATTAGGTGGTGTTACTCTGGGTATTATTCAGATGTTTGCTGCTGCTGTGTGCTGGGTACAACACAGGAGTTATTACTGATAAGCAAAGATCAAAGCTGAAACTCAGTGGAAAATCCTCTTGTCTACTCTTGCTTGTTTTGCAGATGAATAATCCAATATTGGGTTGAACTAGAATGCCTGATATCACAGCTATTTCTCTATTCATCATCTCTATGTACCTTTTTCAGAAAAAAAAGGAATATAGTTCCTGTTTGAAACCAATCTTCTCTTAAGTGAAGAGTATCAGAGATGGAAAATAAGGAGGCTATTATCTAAAATGCACCAGTCCAATAGTTTATTATTGGTATTTTACCTAAAGATGTATTAGGATTATTGAAAATAAATAGGAAATACTTAGTTACCTAGAAAGATACTGTCATATAAAGACATAATACATGGTTCCAGAAAGATTCCTTTGCAGACAAATAACACATCAGAAGCACCCAGGAGCAGAGGAGGGAGTAAGGCTGAATTGTTTATCCTCACCAAAGACTTCCTGTACATGAACAAAAGAATCCAACTGACTACTGCTCAGAGAAAACGCATCATCTTGCTGAGCAGGAAAAATTGCTTTGGGTTGTTAGTGTCTTTTTGGCTGAACACTATCAGACATTAACCAGTTGAAAAATTAATTCATTTTAATCTTGAGAAAATTCATTGTTAAGTGATGTGCTATGTTACTTGCAGGCTGTTTAGACAGCTCAAATAAGCGTTATTAATGTTGCATGAATACGTATTTTTTTTAAGTCTAAAGAAATACAAGATTAAACACTTATGAAAGTCTCACTGTCTAGCTTGTCTTGAAATTATAGGACACAATGTTCTTGGTTACATTTACTTTCAGATTTCGCTTCCCGATGGGCATTTTAAGACACCTAGAAAACACCTGGACAAAAACACAGGGAAAAACCACCTGTATCTAAACAAACTATCTTTGGAATCATGCTGATTTGAGACATTCCAAATAGACTAAAAGTCCTATACTGACACCACCTTTTTCTTCATCTTGGCAGTACCATAATCTAAATATGTTGCTTTATTTATATCATATTTTTAAGAAATTTTAGTTAGAAGCTGGTCATAACTGGTCAAAGCAAACATAGCTTCCTTTGGGTCTTGTGAGGGGATTTCCAGCTAAGGAGTGGTTCCTTCCCTTCCTTCTGAAGCGAAATGCATTTTCTTGCTGTTTGTAAAGTGCTCATCTTCTGCAAACAACCACATCCCAAACCAGCAAAACACAAGTTTGAACTTGCATCTTCTGATCTGAATGGAACTTGACACCTGTTTATATCCGAGTGCGAAACTGGATGTGTCTACTGGTTATAAGCAAAAGTATTACATTAAGCACGCTGGCAGAAGCACCTACCTGAATTGAAGCCTGTCTGTAGTTACAATTTCCTCAGCATTTGAATTTGACACTTTTATCCCCAAGGACTTTTATAATACTTAAGATATGGTCTGAAATGGAGATCTTCATTAGCATGTATACCATGTGCAGCTTCTCCTCAACAGTTGCTTACAAATTAGATGTAGCAGGAACTGTCTCTGACCTCCAGTTAATTATTTTATACAACTACTGAATTTCAAGAACTCCAGGGGGTATCTTTTAGAAAATATCTGCTGAATATTTGAGGAGCAGCAAATGACACAAGGTCATCCATTTAATAGGGTAGCATTAACATCCTGCTCTGAGGACCTGAAAGTAATCCGCCACCCAGCACCACCAGTCAGAGGGCAACAGCAAATGACTCACAGGGAAAGGGAATAATTTTTCATTTTTCAGAAAGTTCCATGACACAAACTTTAACAGATAATTAAGGATTTCATTCACAGGAATCCTGATTTAATTCCTGTTTACTTTCTCTCTGGATCAACAGAGCAGAGACAGTTCAGTCAGGTGAGAACTTTTCTGAGCACAGTAACTACAGAAATAAATGTATTTGTAGGCACACCTCACATGGTCTTCTGCTTCTGAATGTGTCTTGCCTTGTTTGATCCGTCCCACATGCAAATTGTCAAATGGAGTAGTACTCATCGCAGCAGCAATTTCCTCAAGTCCTAGTAGATGAGCAACCACCTTAGAGTACATGCAGGTGTTGTTATACATGTACCTTCTTACATCCTTGAGGGAGCTCAATCAAATAATTAAAAATGTTATGGTAATATTAGCAGTGGTAGCAATAATTGGAGTACATTAGTTTACCCCAGTGATTTTTGACTGTCTATACATTTGTAATTTGCCTTTTGAAAACTATTCTGTATTTATTATTTGCCCTTATTCATTCCCTATAGCATGTGAATATGTAAAAAAAAAAAACCCAAAACAACAAAAAAACCAAAACCAACCAAACAAAAAACCAACCAAACAAAACAACAACAACAAAAAACACAGAAGACATGTAGTTATACAATGCCACAGTCAGCCCAAAAAACTCCCAAATAATTAAATGTGTTCCAGGAAATGCAATTTGGGGGGGGGGGGGGGGGGGGGGTTTGTGAGTTGGGACCCATTAGCTTGGGGGGGCGGCCCACAGCCCCAAAAGAAAGAACTCACCCCTTTTTCCCGGGGT
>WUAM01000262.1:4782731-4795385 GCA_024336885.1 Actenoides hombroni
CGTGTTGTTACAGCACTGAACAGTTTCACAGCCTTTTCCTAGGGAAATGCACGGACCAAGAAAAAACCAAAATGTCTTACAGCTTGCTCATCTAATTCTCTATTCAAATAAAGGTGGAAATTACAGTATTAAGTAGAATCCATATGGACAAATTGCTCTTCGAAAGTTGTGGGGACTGAAGGGGGTTATCTCTCAGAGCATGCTAGATAAAACCAGTATTTGTCAGACAGATCCATCTCCCATCCTTTCAAGCACTTTCTCCTATGATTTGTTACCTGACCTACTGCTCTATCAATGTTTTGTCATCCTCCAAAGCCTTAAAACACCATCCCCACCACCATTAGAGAACTTTCTGATTCACTGCAGTCTAGGTGAGAAAACTGGACCCAAGGCTTTGCCACAAACAATTAGAATAACCTTCAGGAGGTTTCCCATTTTTTGCTGATCAAAGCCACGTCTATGGCATGCAACAGTTTCTTACAACACCTTCTTACAACAGCTTCAGAACAGCTTCCTTTTGGCTTGCTTAAATATTGTTTTGCCTTGCCTGAACTTAGTAAACACCAGCATCAAGAGACAGAAAAATGGTACCAAAGTTTACAATGCTCAAAAACCTGTTGGGAATCCAGAAGCTGCCTCCAGCCTTTAAAAGCAGCGCTGAAGACACTGATGTTTTTGTGACTGCAGCTGGAGTGAGCAGGAGAGGTTTCCAAACTTCATAGTCTGTGGACTAGCCTTCTAGGACATAGATGCTACCTGCTGATTACTTCACCAGTGCTAAAAGCTTGCTACTGCTCTGCTTTTCTCTGACACGCAAATATAAAACAACCTCTCACACATCCATTCTTACCTCTGAGACACCATATAACAAAAGGTATATTTGATTAGACACGTTAAACACAAAATGATAGAAGATTAATGAATAGAAAGGAAACAAATGAGAGGAAGGCATTTTAGGGAAAAACACTGACACAAACTGTCAAAACTGAATAATAGATTTGATTGCTTAACATCTACTAAAATAAATTCTTTGGTAGTTTCAAAAACCTCAATCGCTTTCAAGCTCTGATTCAAAGTGCAGTGAAATCAATAGGAAGACATCTAGTGCCTAAGAATGTTAACAGATCAGAGCTGCAGAACATAAAAAATTTTGATTTTGCCTAAGGCTGTGAACATTTTTTACTTTGCTTTTGCTCATGAGTGATAATATACACTTTGGTACGCAAGGAACTAAAACACTTATACATTACTTTACAGGTTATTACTGAAGTTTTCTACAATGATGTCTGCAGTTTTAGATGTAACTATTTAAAAGTCTTACTTAATTATTTTTTCCCCCTCAGCAATTGTAGTTATTTATTATTGTTATTTTTCTGGATTGATTACGCTACTACAGGGAATATAAAAACCAGAATTATACACTAAAGAAGCTATAACTACTTCAAGCAAATAAAGAACAAGCCTCTTGCAACTGGAAGCTGAATTTTAAAGAACATATTCAGATGGATAAGTATACAGATAATTTTCTACATTGATACTTACTTATTTATCTTTCTTTATAAAAGAATTATAAGACAAAACTCTTACCAAAAAAAAGAGATAAAGCCATTTTCTCTCTAAGGGGGGAATAGTAATTTAGAGAAAGACTGTGTTCCTTAAACTGTGAATTTGAGAAACATGTTGTACATGATAAAACTTGCCAAATTACGGAAATGAGAAGCAAATCAATACAGAAGAGAAACCAAAAAGCAGACAAAATCTGAATAAATCTGAGAACTGCAATAGAAAAACAATGAGATATAGAAATAGAAAGCACATATTTACATGCTTCCTGACTAAACCTAAGAATTCTTCCATTAGCTGACATTTCATCACTGGAAACAACATGGAAGAAGAAAGAGTTAGTGGAAATCCGTATGACTAAAGTCTGTTTTCATGATGCACACTCAGTAGCTTAGGTGCAGAAGCAGTACAGGTGTTTTCATTTGGCAGTGGTTCCTTATTACATCTGCCTGTCCTACTGCCAGCCTAGTAGCCCAGGATCAACAGCACACAAACTCTGTCTCCCTGCATTGGATATGACTGTCTTTGCATGGTCAATAAAGTTTCAGAGTTTTGTGTCATGTTGTAGTGTTAAAGACACAATTGTTTGGTTAATTGACAATCTTTCAAATAACCCTTGTTTTGATACCTACAAAGTTAATCTCCTCTTAAACCAGGAATGATTAAAAATAATAATTAAAAAAAAAAAAAAAGACAGAGAGAAAAACAACAAAGAGAAATCTGACCTTAAAAATTCAACCAAGTAAAAAATAACACACACACCAAAAAAGCAAACAAACAAAAAATAATTCCTGCTACACTTAAACCAAACATTATTCACAGATTTAAGAATGTGAGAAATAAATGTTAATCGACTCTTCTGTGCTTTCATCTTCTAAAAACCCAACACAACTTAAATTCTCTATCTCAGCACAGTATCAAGAAACCACCTATTGACTAATTAAAGGCTCAGAGATATTATCACCAGAAACAAAAGAAAGGCAGGTATGAAGCAGGCAATTTTCTGGAAATAGGCTAACAAAGCTGAATGGCCAAGGCAAAGGTTTTTTTCAATATTAAGAGCAATTCTGGAGATGTCATGCTGAATTCATTAACTTTCCTAAATGACCTATTTTATTCCTGGAAATTTTCCTCTGACCAACCATTATTAATGTAGCTAAGTAACTTTATAGGTTGTCACTAGAGATAATACTTTACAGAGGAACATTAATGCACAGGCAACAGACACAAGATAACTCTCCAGGGAACACTGGGTTTACAGCAAGTACTAACCTCACTGGCCATGAGTGACTCCCAGCAGTCTGGAGGAACAGCATGCTACTGTAAAGACAAAATTCCTAGATCTAGACCTGATGACTTCTCCATGCTCTGACATAAAGGGTGCCACCAGTTGGGGAGGGAAATATCAGAGATGTTCAAAAGAAGCCTAAATAAAAATAACCCATGCATCACTTCAGATCACAGTGAGCTACAACTTGCTTCCTCTCATTAAAGCGGGATCTGGGAATAGCTGTATTTGCAAAAGTGCAGGTAGACAAAAAGAGGAGAAAATAAAGTAGACTTCTTGATTCAAGCTGACAATCAGGCCCTAGAAGCAGAGGGAGACTACTGTACTTTAAAGTCCATTCTCCTTCCCAGCAGGGTGGTTCCTTAGCTGTTCGTCTCCTTCAAAGACTGTGATTTTCACTGGATTCCTGGGCATAAAGAGAAGCCACATTGGAGAATTGTGAAGTCTGGCATAGCATCTGCTCCATTCTCATTTTACATGCAAAATTATTTGGTTTAATCTTAAAACCATTCTGTATATATATAAAAAAAAAAAAAACCAAAACTTTTTTTTTTCTTTTCCTTTTAGGAATATCTTTGCAAGGTGTTCTTCTCTCCTCTGCATTAAGTGTCAAGTTGAAAACAAATCTCTTGGTTTCTTGCTGCCTTCTCTGCACCATTATTCTTAATCTTCTAATTAGTCATACTCTGCTAGTATCCTGCAAGGCATCTGCTCCCACAACACCACCACTTGAAACTCCATCCTACCTAGAAATCTGTTTACTAATGTGGTAGTTTTGCAAATGCAAGTAGACAGACACTTAGAAGGGTCAAAGAGAACCTCTCATTTGGTACAAACAATGCACAATTAAAATCTCTTTAGAGCGAAGGAACAAAAACTGAAAATTCTGCCGTATGCCATGGGAAATCTCAATAGTGCTACCAAGGAATTTATGAGACTAGGTGCCTTCTAGCCCCTCCTCAGGTGCTGAAAGCCTTATTTTGTGATGGAACAAGGGCATCCTTTCTGTCAGAAGAGTTCCTGTTACACTGACCTTTATTGGATATGTGATCCATCTTTGTTCAGTAGAAAGGTTACTGACGCAAGACTCAAAAGCTCATTGCAGGTGAAGGAAGGGTGCTAGCAATCTAATAATGTGATTTTTATTCTACACCAGTAGAGCTCTTGAGGATCTATTACGGAAAGGTGTGTAATAGAGCACAAAATAATACAGACACTTGGTGAGAAGTGCTCTCCTGTCTGCCAGCCCCTTCAGATCTTACCATGGTTTAGTAAACAAAGTGAGGAACAGAACTTAGAGCAGTTCAGGCTGCATGGATTCAACTCTTTCTACAGCCCTTGATCAGGACACCAGACAATTAAGAACACTCAGGATAATCTTTTTTGAATGCTTAAGACCAGTGTATTTGCAAACAATTTCTTCACTGGCTTCCTTTCCTTACCTGGCCTAGTAAAAACATGTAATTCTGAATAGACTAAAGCCAGGCAGCTTATCCACATAGGACAGAAAAGGAAAAACGCAGGGAGGTAAATTCAGTGACTGTCCTGATGTAAGGGTTGAATAAATTCAGCTTTGGAAGAAGGAATATTTATGAATGTGCTAAACATGGTGGGCAGGTGGAGGGAGACATAACGAAGCTGGAGAAAGGCCAAGAGGAGTTAATCAGAAAAACACTGTGCATCCACATCTCACAGAAAATCACTCAGTATAATAAGCAGCCATACAAAAAAACAAAACAAAAAAACCCAGCAACAACAACAACAAAAAAATAACCCACCTCATGCATTCATACTTTCCAGTATGATCTAACAGGAGACCTCCAGATAGATTTTCAGCATGTTAATGGGTCTAAAGAGAAATACAGGTGGAATTTTCAGACAGGCACCTAAGGAAGTCCAAGCAAGTTCCAATCTGAATCTTTAGATGTATTAAGCACTTACATGCCCTGTAGGTCTAGACAGTATAGGTATCTGTGTGTTTGTTCATTAAACCTAACTCCCTTCTCCATTGGGGCTAGGCTTGCAGATAAATAAGAAAATCAATTAATTTTTAGCTAAAACAAAGATTACCCAATATAACCCTAAAAGACTCAAAATACAACTCTAGCAGAGTGGAGTTCTAAGTTATATCAGTTTGTTATGATTTCCTAATATTTCTCCATTTCTTTTGTTGATAACAGCGAGAAAAGTGGCCCCAGGTTTTAAATATTTGACTTGAATTTGGAAACTTAAGCTTTAAACTAAAAAAAAAATAAAAAATAAATCCCAAAGAGATTCTCCTAAGCCTCAGTTGCCCCGATTGTCAATGAGTTCAAGTTAAATAGGCTTGTCCTTTTTTTCCTTTAAAAAAACCCCTAACTTACAAGAAATGTTTTGTGTCGGCTCATTTTGTGTTTCCAACTTTTGTTTGTAAAAGATATGATTTCAAAGTAAGGAAAAAGAAGCAGTTTTGAAATCCAACTCCAAAAATTCAATTTTAAGACAGCCTAAACTGAAACATATTTGTATTACCAAAAGAATGAATTTTTAAACATCAAAAGAAATGTTTTATTATTTACAGAATCATCATCATTTATTTATGTATTGTCCAAAGTTGCCCATGTAATGTGACTCAGCTTTACAGGTACTTTCAGTCCTTATGATGCTGCCTTTCTGCCACACCTTCTTTCTTTTTTATTTTTGACAAAGTTACTGTTCTTTGGGGAAATGTCATCCAGGTCTAGATGTGAGAAGCTGAATCATTCGGCCATGAATACCATAATAAAAGGAAAACAACCCAAACAATAACGTCTTCTTAAATACAACTCAATTTTTCCTGTATCTTTTGTATACGTTACAAGCCCTGTTGCTGCTCACCAGCTCTGGGGCCTAAATGTCACGCCTGTTAGCCAATGTGTACTTTATGCTTATTGTCCTTTTATGCATTTGTATTTCGTTCTTGTTTTTCTCGAGTCCGGAGTGACTCATAAAAACACAAATCTTTAAAGATGACTTAGAGGGTTGTGTGAGAGAACAAGCTTGGGCAAGGTGTACTCTGGATTAAAGAGATTGATTAATCCATCATATGAGTATTGAAAATACAAAACAGGTACCTTAACAAGACACATTTAACAATGAAAACTTGTGTGCTGGAAGAAAGATTAGTTCTGTACCTGTTTTTCCACATTAAGAACTCTATTTCTCTAAGGCTAGCTATGCTCTCCTGAGTACCCAGCCATGCAGACGCCTGTTTCAACTGCTCCATCCACTGTGATTCTAAGGCAGTTAGGGAAAAAAAAGCAGCTCTGGATAGAGCTTGACATGTCTCCTCAATTGCTTTCCTCCCAGAGAAAAAAAAAAAAAAAAAAAAAAAGAAGGAGGTAAAATAAGGTGGGAATGCAAAGACTAACATTAAAAATGGTTGATGGTACGGCCAGCCACCAAGTGTTAGAATTTTCTCTTCTTTCAGAAGGACACAGGGTCCATCAGCCTCCAACTCTGCTGGAGCCAGAGGCACAGCTCTGCTACGCCCACAGGGAGAGATCTTCTGTGGAATTCCCACAATGACTTCCAGAGCCAAGATCGGTTGAGGGAGCAGCTGTTTCAGTCCCAGAACTTTCTTCCTGACGTAGCTGGTCCTTTTCATAAAATAAGTTGAAGAAACATGTCAAACTGCTAATCTAAAACCAGATAGGTGCACCTGTTGAGACGGCTTACTGTACACTTAATCTTGCCAGAAATGGCAGTCAAGGAGATTAATAATCTTTCAGCCTTTTTTTCTGACACAAGGGGAAATTTTTATGTTACTACTGACTGAATTAGGACTTTTTTCTCTATAAGCACTCCAATCTCCAGTTCACCCACACCACCTCTTAACATCGGTCACTTGTGAGGGTGTGTCATTGATGAGGAAAGAGCCATACCTGGAAGCAATAAAGAACCGCTAAGAATTTGGACCTTTTTGAGACCTTTAGAGGTGGAATTTTAAACCTAAGGCTACTGGAAGTGATGTGAAATACTGAAATTCAGGAATATGGAGAACTGGATGACTGCTTATTGGTGGGTTAGTTCACTGCTTCCCACAATCAGGAGATGCTGGAGTTTAATTCATATTGTCAAAGCTGGTAAGTGACAACAGAAAACTTCAGCTAACTAAAAACCACAAACTTTTATTTCTACACAGGTTCATACTATCTGTTGTCCAGTTAACCACTGACCACGTTAGCTCTAGAGACACTGGGAATACTTCCTTCTCACAGAAGACAGACAGGAAAGAGACAGACAGATTTCCAGGAACAAACTTTGCCTGCTGCTTTAAGGTACTTCTTGTTTCATAGCTTTCCCTGAAAAAAAACTTCTAGTTCAGTTTCCCCACATAGAAAAGATCAAGAAAGATAAATGCAAAAGTTTCCACAGAAAGAACTTCCAAACAAGCCTGTACATCCAGAGTGTGACACAAGCCTCTTTAAGGTGAAGAGTCTCCCTCTATCAACTAAATCAAATATATCTGGCAATGCCAACTGCCAGCTAGCAGAGTCTCAGACAGCAGCCAAATAGCTCTGATTTTTTGCTACTCAAGCTCTGAAAGCACATATTTGAAAACTGA
The DNA here is from genome assembly GCA_024336885.1 of Actenoides hombroni. Classification (NCBI taxonomy): domain Eukaryota; kingdom Metazoa; phylum Chordata; class Aves; order Coraciiformes; family Alcedinidae; genus Actenoides; species Actenoides hombroni. Next base: position 4,790,168 of record WUAM01000262.1, read on the forward strand.
CCTATCTTATCCTGGAGCTCATAATTACACATACCTGCTGTGAAAGCTGAATGAGCAGAGCTTTTAGGAAACAGAATTCAGGAGTGTAACTCTTCACTGATGGAAAACTGAAATGATGAGACATTATCCCTGCAAAAATACAGAAAGGAAAACTGGCTGAAGACTGAAACAAAATCTGACAGACAGGTTACTTCAGAAATTACAGAAAGGGCAGGAATCAGTAATGACATGAGTCTAGAGGAATATGGGGATTTTTCTCTGAACCTTCTGGTTTTCTGTAATGGTATTTTCTTTTAATGTACAGCAGAGCTTTCATATTGGCAATTACTAATATCTCTGGATGAACCTTGGTGTCTAGTACTCCTCAGGCACTCTGTGGCCTTTTCTATTAGCATACCACATTTAAAGAGAAATACAGTGTTCACTATACTATCTGCTGAGCTATAAAAACTCACTGCTGTAGACCTAAAAGTTGTGTCCCCTGTACCAGGGACTAGATTAAAATAATAAACAAAAGCAATCTTTGAGAAAGGTTAATCCTAAAGCAAGCCACTTTCTGGCTTCAAATAATCTGTGTTGCTTATGGAAAGGAAGGATGCCTCACAGAACAAGTCATGTTCTCCTTTTGGGGCAAGGGAAAAATAAAATCTACAGGGTTTTTTTTCACTTAAAGTGAAATATTTCTTTGAAAACCTCTTAGAAGAGTTAGTTCATAAGCTTGAATGCACAAGGTTTCAAAATGGAGTGTTTTGTTTTCTTCTCTTAATCCTTTCAGGGGAATGCAGAACATCAAGTTCCAAAGAAAAAACACCTCCCACATCCCTAGGAAGGATTAAACCTTGATTAAGAGAACACTGGCTCTGACACAGCAAAGAATCACTTACTCTTTCTCCTGGTCTTTCATCGCTGAAGAATTGTGTGCACACATATGCACATGTAGGACCACCTAACACCATGAGGAGCTGAAGGAAAAAAACCTTACCCTAACTTCATCCTAAACTAGGTAAGAAGTGGGATGTACAAACCTACATCTAACACTAGGTTCCTTACTACTGTTTTTTCTTTCTCCCCAGACTAAGAAAAATAAATTTCCCTCACTAGTCAAAAGGAATAGAACGTCTGTCTAAATTCAACCTGTTGGCAATGTTTTCTTCAACAAGAGAATATTTGCATAACGCTGTTTCCCTTGTCAGGTTCACAAGAGCTGTGGGACTTATTAGGACTGACTTTGTGTTGAATATTCAACAGTAACTTGCTAGTCATCTGAGAGGCCTCAGAGGAGTCAAAATGTACTTGAGCTAAGGCCAATGATTTAAAATATATCCCTGTCCATATTTTGAAAACAAAAAGCACTTTCTGTAGAAGAGTAAAGGCCAGCGAGTACATGAATTGTTAAAAAGCCTGCACTTGCTTATTATTTGTGTACACAGAACTTTTCTAGTTCAAAGCAGAGGCTGTTGAGGGCTTGCAAAGGCCGATGCTCTTCAACATGGTCTTCCCTTCTTGATCAAGCCACTGTGGATAGCTCCATGGCCCACTTGTGGTTGCTTAAACCCTTCCCTTTTATAAAGAAATAAGATACTTCATGTTAAAAATGACGGCAAATATTTACAAAGACAACTAGGAGAGAAAAGGGCTGTGTGCTTTTGTTGTTGTTAGTGAGCACTGTCGGATACAGATGGAACAAGTCACTTGGCTGCATGTAGACATGTCAGGACAGAGACAATGCAATACAACACTGTAAATTTCTATAGCACAAAGAGTCATAACTATGATCTAGAGGAATATGACTTTTAGATCTTGGGAACAAAAGAAGCCTTTGACATGGTGAAAGCCCTGGGATCCAAGAACTGGAAGATGGAGAAGGCCTATCAGATTTAGGTATGCCCCAGTGAAATCAATTAGATGTATCCCCACCATTATAGGCAAGGCATACTGCTAGATCTTTAAGAAAGGAGGCACCTAGTAAAGAAAAGGAGCTGAGTGACAAGCAAGAAACTTCCCCAAAAATGCTAGACAGGACTCAGAAGACAAGGGTTGAGAGAACACTTGACAAGCATTTTGGAGACAGCAGTGGCCTGCTGAGAGCTAAGCTCTGGGCAGTGCTAGGAGAAATGGGGAGCAAGGAAAGAATGAGAAATTTATACTGTTCTCTAGGGAAGAAAATAATTCCAGCTATCTGAGGATAGGACTTGATAAGTTTATTAACTTCAAAAACCTTTCCAAAGCATAGCCTCTGCCCACTACCCTTTCTTCCTTCAATGTAAGGTGATGAGACTTGCTCCTCTTTCCACAGGTGTTTGCACTTCCCCTGATCCAAGGGCTGTCTCTCCACAGTCCTCTCTGTGAGCCTCTGCACTGGAATGGGATCAAGTACACCCATCTGTGTCCAAATTACACACTCTACCAGCCACAAAGTCTATCCAGATGGCAGACACTCATCTACTGCCAGTAATCCGCTTCTCCACCACAGTAAATTGATGACAAGTCATCTCAGCAGCCTTTTAAAAGTGAAAGGGAACAAGGATATACAGATGTTGTTGTATTTTTTAAATAACAAGCCATCCAGGGAAAAAATTAAAAATTAAAGCCTGTAGTACTGCTACAGAACACAGAGTCATTTGGTTTAAAATCGCACTATTTGCAAGTATTTTCATTTCTGACAAATGGGAAATGCAGCAGCTATGGCCGCTTGCCAGGCCAGCCCACTCTTTTTTACCTGCTGTGAGCTGAAGTGTTTGCAAACTTTGCTCTTGCCTTCTCATGACTCCTTCCAGCTTGGTACTTGATTAGTTAGGGAGTTTATAAACATCCCTCCTCCTTCTCTCACTCCCTTAGCATGTGAATTTCCCTTGCTCCTGAAAAACAGCTCTTCTAAGTGTTTTCCTGACTGACTTCTAGATGCTGTAACTCTCACCTCTTCTCTTGCAGTTTCTTGTAGAAGTTCATATGCCATATCAACAAGACATAGACAAGAAGCAATGCTGGTTTATTTTCACAGCTCTACACCATCATGATGACTGATACTCTCTGATCTCACACTGACACAGCAAATACAGAGGTAACAACCATGAGCTTTTAGATGTTCAACACAAGATTCTTAAAATTATACTGAACTCCAGGAACAAGGCCATTGGCTCAGATAAATGAAATAAGTTGCAACTTCCCACTTCTCCCCCACCCTCCATGAAGTCAGCGTATAAAATCCCCTTTCCTCCTTGCTAGTTTAAAAGCTTTATGACATTCACATACTATTTCATGTAGGAGGACCCAACACTGCCAGATCTTCAAGTGTAAATGCCTGCACTAAACCACCTCCTCTGGGATTTTCTGATTTTGAGAGACTGAGAATATGATTATTCATCTCCTGCTTCTCCATGAATTCCCAAGCTACCAATGGGAACAAGACTGCAGGTAGCAAAATGTGATCTGCAGAGCCAGTAGCAGTATCTTTGTACACATACTTCCATACAAGCACCAAACAAGGCAGAGGAGTAGAACCCCTGAACAATTCAAAGGTCTAAATATGAGGATTTCACTCATGAACTCTTTAACTGATTGGTTTGGATTCTCCCATAAACAAATAGCAAATCATGCTAGATAGCACACATCTAACAGCTTGACTGGATTCTCCATAATAACATATTCTGTTCCTAAGTACTCAATACAAGGAGAAAACATGCAGGCTTTCTGTAAGAGCCAGGAAAACAGTAACAATATGATGTGTGTCAGTCAACTCAATGCTCAGGAATAATAAATGCGATTTAACACATAAGTGGAATAAGAACAACAAGAAAAATGACAGCAGCAAGTACTTTTTTTTTTCCCTTTCAGTTTTGGCAAAACTAAAGATCACATTTTTTACTGTAGTTTATTGAAAATAATAAATTCTGTCTATTTTGTGGCTGAATTAATGAACCTGACACTCCCACACCGAAACGTTTTTCTCTGTGCAATGAGAAAGTCTCACCAAAAACAAACAATCAAGTTTGTTGGCATTTGCCTGCCTAGTAGAATGTTTTCATCTCAATCTGGAATACATCAGGACTAGGAGATGGGAAACCTCTTAAAAAGTTTTTTGTTGGCTGGTTGGTTTGGTTTTCTGTGGTGTGGTTTGTTTTGGGGTGTTTGGTTTTTTTGGGGGGTGGGGCGGGATACTTCTGCTGTTGTTTTATTTTTATGTCTATAGCAGTATTTCAGGTTGCAGATGCAATAATTGTTAAGGGAATGTGACCAGAAGTTCAAGTCTCAAAGTAAGCAATCTTTGAACTCCAGAGAGTGATGGGAGCAGTATTGGAAACATCAGAGGCAGAAACACTATCCCAAGAGGTCTCATTATATCTGCCCAGATGGCCCAGAAAGACGGAATAAGTGCTGTGCTTAAGACACACAAGCAGGACTTAGGTCAATTCACACCTTTGCAATTGCAACAGCACACACATGTCTAAGCAGCTGTAGATATCCATCCAGGCGTAGTCTGTGCCTCTGAAATACAGGAGCTCTTCTCTTTCCCCCACCCTGCCCTAAACGGTTTGAAAGCAGGCACTCCTGCTCTGCTTTTTTGGCAGCTGGGCACAAGGGGACACATCTAGGAAACTGCCCCTTACCACCCAGCCTGGCTTCTGCACAAGGTTTCCCCACATTCTTCCACTCTGGTGTCTTCATCTGCCCTCTGGAAGATTTTTAGGTATTTTCTGACTTTCATGTTTAATTCAGAAATGTATTTTAATAATTGCTCTTTTCAAGACAGGAGCCTTGAAACATCAATCCAATGGTTTTTAATTTAGTATAACCTCCCAATTTGTTTATGAATCCCTTAGTATTAGAGGAGGCTTCAGTTAACATAAATTGCTGGAGAAGATTCAGATTTTCAGTCTTCTTCAGTAGCACAAACTTTAAGGTTTGACAAATGGGATAAAGTTCACTTAACTTTAGTAAGTATTTTTAAGAAATGTATTTGAAAACAATAGTTTTCATACACATTTCTGAGGAAAAAAATCTAGATCTGGAGAGAAAAAATCCCGTGGCAGCTTCTTGGGTCACAGAGGTAAAGAATTTCATCCGTGCTCCCACACATTTCTTGTCCAGACCCTAAACTGCCTTCATTGATGTAACCACTAAGAAGTTTGCCTTGCAGACTCCAGTAACACTCTCCATTCACAGAAGTGTGCAAATCACAAGAGTAAAGATTTCTCACAATGATTTTCCATCTGCTTCA
>WUAM01000262.1:4801014-4829085 GCA_024336885.1 Actenoides hombroni
ACAGCCAGCTGCAGCTCACTTGTAGCATTTAAATAATCTTTTAGTAGGAAAAAAAAAAAAATTCCCAAAGAAAATTATCATCTGCCCAGGAATCATTTAAATTTTAACATGAATTGCTGTTTAAATCTACTCTCCCTGATTTCAGACAAGTCAGTCAACAAACCTACCCCCTTGCCCTTCCAGACTCTGAGGCTGCGTGATGGGAAAGCAGGGGAAACAAGACCCTTCTCCCATCCCATCCTGGCTGCCAATGACAACAAAGCCCGCAAGGAGGACTACAAGTTTCCGGCTACATGCCGTGGAGACCAGCTCAGCCTTCAGTTATTGAAGGCATGGATGGTTTTTATTGGACTGTCATCACTCTCTGGTGTCTGAGGAGCAACAGGCAACAGAGCAGATGCACTCAGTCCTCCTGTGCTGTTTCACTGCACAAAGATGCATGGCCCTTGCTGATCAGGAAGGACAGGCTGGCATCCCATTCACGCTCCACCATCCCACTGCCTACTAGAGGGACCTTGGCCTCCTCCCCACCAGAGGGCTCACCCAGCACTGGAGCTGGGAGCCCACTCCCATTCCCTCTCCACTAAGATCCAGCTCTGCCCACCTACTTCCAGCACTTGCATTTCTCATCTCTGCAGCATCAGCTGCACTTGTCCTTCCATCCAATTTCACCTCTTTTAGAAGAACATGCTTGTTTTCTTCACAAACCTGTTTTTTACTCAAGGAAAATGAGCACCATTTGTAACCAGGACTGAGCATTCACAGTCTAAAACGCAGAGGGTCGCAAGCATACAGCAAGAGACAAGTCTCACACAGCTGCAGTTTATATATGAAAGTCCAAACACTGGCTCACCTTAAAAATGAATCCAATCCATAATTAGTGGCTCATCTAATAGAAGAAAAAACAAAACAAAGCAAAAAAAACCCCAATTTACTTGTCTAAAGCAAAGCTTGACTTATTAAATTACCCTGCTGGGACTGTACAAGCACTTTGGCTGTTGCAATGGTTCATTTTTTAATAAGTGATAAAGGGGACCGATTCTGAATTCCTTCATTCTTTCTCATACATTATTTACATCCAAGAATTCTCCCTTGAACCAAGACACATACATTTAATCTCCCTGTTTCCTTAATTGAAAACTTCTTTAACTACAGCTGCAAGATAAAATATAAATACAACATTAAAAAATACAATTTATGAGTGAAATATGGAATAACTGACCATTTTTAATTTATGAAATATGTTCTCTTCCTCTTATGTTGTTTTTTGAATTAGGAGATGTTTCACTTCCAAATCCACTTAAGATACAAAGTCTACTGAACTGAGACATTATAATCGTATTTGCTGATTGCTTTAGCAATTGTCTCCTGCAATCTTCTAACCCAGTCATTAGACTCCCACTGACTGTGTCCAAGATAGAAAAACATGAATATCCACAATTATTATTTTTACAGTCCAGCTATACTCACATCCCACATTCAGGAACATTTAGGTCTGAACACACCGTAGGTTGCTATTGCTATGCAACGTAAAAAGATGATGACCTGAAGAAGCTAAGGCTGTTTTTTTAGCTCTTTACATCACTATGAGCCAGAGATCCCCAAAGCTGTACATCCATGGGAGGAGAGCAGTAAACCATACTCCCAGGGACTACAGGTTCAATTACTGTTCTAATCTCCCAGCTCCTCCTCAAACCCTGTAGAACAGCTCAGTATTAGCAGCTGTGTTGCAGAAGGGTTACCATATCCTCAGGGCTACACCTCCTCTGGGAAAACAACAGGCCAAAATTTACCTCCTGTCCTTATATTAGGAAAACCAGGTTGATGAGAATTGCTTCTGATTGGTCAGGCTACCTTGTAACTGCATGCAGCAAATTTAAGGGCTAAGTTAACCATGGACAGTTTACTTTCAGACTTGTAGTGCTAGCAGGCTTAGGTGATGGGGGTTTTTGTGGGTTTAGGTTTTTACATTTTTTTAAGGGAGTTATTTCATATATAGCTCTGCAAAGAAAGTCCAGGATTTGAGGCAAAACAGCAACAAAATGGGCTAACACTACTGACTTATTCCTCTGAGTAAGTAGGTTAATAGACCAGTAACCAGACAACTGGATTAGACAGAAAACCTGGTTTGCAAGGGTATGGAATATCCTTTGCAATTTCTTACCGTTTTATCTCAATTTTGTAAGTTTCCTCAGTTAAAACTGGCAAATACTAGTACGTGAGCTTTGGTCTTTATCCTTCTACACGGCCCACAGCTGTTTCTAAGTTGCAATAGAGAGCAACCTCTTAGGTGTCTTTAGACTGCAGCATAAATTAACAGGATGGTTAAATCTTAATTAGATCTTATTCTTGTTGATTTACTAGCTTGTTAACATCTGACCTTTTCCCCACCTGCCTCTGGGACACTGAAGCCAGCTTTTATATATTGGAACTACAGCCTAGTCAAAGTTATGCTGTATTATATTTAATGATTTTATTCCCCCCCCTCCATACATGGTAGTACAACACACCCAAAGTGGAGCTGGACTAACACAGACAACACTGGCCACCTTTCCTACGGGAAGAACAATTGTCCCAGGGTTCATATCCCTCTCCCCAGTCAAAACACAGCAACCTTGGGTTGCCTCTAAAACAGTATGACACAGCAAACACAAATCTGGAGGCATATGGAAAAACGTCCTAGTAGTTAGGACTGCTAATAACAAGCAGTACTGAACACTAAAATAAACTATTGGCAGAGAGGGAATTAAATATCCATCAGAGATGACTTAAGAACAAATAATGCAAACAATGGCTCGAAAATGCATGAAATTGTTACTGTTGGTGACAGACTGACCACCACTTGATATTCTTCCCCAGGCATGTTTTCTTTCTCCTCACTCTTGACAGAAACCCAAAACTCTCCCTCTGCAGTTCCTCCCGCTTGCTCTCTGGGAGGACATACCTGACTGTCACACAGCATAGCAAGGGACAGGGCAGGAAAGCCCTTTTCAGCAGAAAATATCATCTTGGAGGGCATATCCAAAGATGCAGGGTGCTTTCATACCTTCATTAGCAGTACTCCAAACAGACCAAGTTTCCCTTGCTAGTCTTTCCCCATCCCCAGTTTAAATCACACCCACTTTCAGTCAGAGTTTATCAGGCACTATGAGCCAACATAGTAATTTACTGGAAGGGAAAAAATGAAATAATAAGTCAGTCTCAAAACACACAGAGAAAAGTGTGTCTTCATTGCTCACCAATGAAATAGCTTCTTTGTCAGGGTAAAAGGCAATCGCTCTTCCACATGCCAGGGTCAGCATCAGCAGCCATGTTTATTTTTGATTAGCATCAGGCTTGGCAATTAGCACATTGCGCTGCTGGTTATTTACAGGGAAATAAGTGACTGTCATTTCACTCCCAGCACTAGTCACTGGCAGAGGACACAATTCAGCCCTCTGTGTAGTCAGGGATGTTCCCAGCATTGAGACTACTGAGAGTTTTGTTGGTTTCGGTTTTTTATTTTTGTTTTCCTTGTGTTTTAGTATTACCACATAATTACCAGATATGAAGCAGATTGCTTGGTAGCCTGTGGAATAACCTAGGCAACAGAGCAGGAGGGCCCTTCTGCTTGCCTTTTATTGTAAATAAAAGTAAGAAAGAAAGTAATTACCACAGTGTGACCATTGCCATTTATGCAGTGAGGTGTGGAGGTGTCTCACTACTGAGAATAGCTTTTGAATATATACCATGCATTCATTAGCTTTGTTTACCCAGGAAAATGACCACGCAAGTTAGCAGTAGTGTAATTGAATGGTTAATACAAATATTCTACAGTTCAAAGGCCCAATAAAAAGAAGGGAGAAATTTATGTTTCACACAGGGCTTATTTTTTCCAGCAAAACAGAAAACCTGACCAAAAAAAAGGTTGCTTTTATTTTTCTATTTACTATTTAATTTGTAAGTTTTTACTTTTCTTAAGCACAGGCCCAACTTTTATCCAAACTGTCTGTCCAAAACAAGTCAACATTTCCATTTTATAATCACCAAAAAAAAGGTGTTCGTATGAACATAGTTTGATTTTGAGAAAAAAATCAAACATGCTAATGTTTTCTCTATTTTTCTGACATCAACTTAAAGGAAGTAATTTTCAGTTAAACTTTCAGCATGCTGGAAACCAGATGACTGTGGAGCCTTGTGCAAGGACAAGCAATGCTCAGAAGTCAGGAGACTGAGCAAAGATGTCATTACCTCTATAGATGTTGCTGGAAGAGGAGGTTTGGCAGCAGTCAATGCCCCCCCCCCCCCAGCACACCTCATTGCCAACTATGCCAGGCCATGTGTGAGCCACCACTCCAAAGAGCTATGGCTGCATTCTGGGATTCCCCTTCCCACAAACCAGCATTTGTGCTGCATGCTGGAACCACAGGCCATCCCACAGTCATAGCCACTGGGTTTTTCAGACCTCTTGTCACACACATGTAGGTTAATCTTGCACAGCGGGTTAGCTACAAAACCAAGACAGGTAAAGCTCAGAGGACTCCAGAACCCTTATCTTTGACTGTCCTCAGTTTGGAAGCAGAAGTTTGGTTCCTCTAGAATCAGATCACAACCTGTGGCTGATCTTAGGACAGACTGTTCAAGTGCCCATTGTAACTCTGCCAGCACGTGTCGGTCCCCTTGTGCAGTCCCTGCACCACTTCCGAGGCAAGAAAAAACAATTGTGTAAATACCAATTTCCATTCAGCTGTCAACAAGAAGGCAAATATATAGCCCTTAGTGATAAAACATTGCCTCTCTCACTAAGGTCTTGCCTACAGCTCTCTCCCTCATTCTTTATGCACAGCTAGCAGTGATAAGCATACTGCAAACAGCTAAAAAACATGATCTGGGGTCTGCAGTCAGAGTAGATGCTGAGTGTTCAGTTTGAATAAGAGCAAAGGATCAAAGGAACAGAATTTTAGGAGGTTTATTACAATAATAACTGTCTTGGACAAGATACCCAAGTCACCACAATTCAGGTTTTACTATTAAAATACCATCCTAATGAATCTCCAGAAACCCAAATTATATAAAATTAGAAAATCTAATTCTACACTATTCAAATGTAGAAATTAGAAATGATTACTGGAACAGAGTAAATAACTTTAAAATACATAGGAAGACTTAGTAAGCCTTTCTAGGCTTACTAATTACAGACAAAAGCCTAAACATTAACAAGAAAAATATTTATAAGGCAAAAACACAGTACTGCCTATTAGCATAAGTACTACTACAGCTTATAAATGTTGAATATTTCAGTTTAAGAAGTCAGATAAAATGTAATCCTAAGTATTTATCAAGGCTTTAAAAAAAAATAAATATCACAGCTTCATTTAGTCGCTTTCACAATTTTCTACTGTACTTCAAGTTTTAATTTGTGAAAGGTGAGTCTGAAAGTAGGACAGAATTTCAGCTGTCATTAAACTTGTCAGTGTTCCAGGTACATGTTCAGGTAATTGAGCTGTGACCTTACTGGTAAGCTCAAGAAAACTGTATTACAAGATTTCTTTGGCAAGGAGAAGCAGGATAAATTATTTTTGGGGTCTCTTGCTGGCAGCATTACTATCTGCACAAGAATGCAGGATGGTTTTCTAAAATCAGGGGGTTGTTTTAAAAAAAAACAACAAACTCCTCTCTACATGGTTTCAGTCTCTCCAACAAATCTCACGAAGATCTGCTTAGTATAATCTAAACCTCAGCAAGATCCTTAAGATTTTTAAATGAAGATGCAGAATTTTAACCTTCTTTAAAGCAAGTCAGCAACCTGCCAGCACAATGGGTCACTGACTTTTCAAAACCCTTTCTGCCTGAATTAAGGGAGAACATAAGAGATGGCAGAGTTTGTAGAGTCAAGTAGCTTCTAAGAAAATTGTCAGATAAGATTAGACAGGAAGACATTTAGCATCTCTGCAATTTATAGCCATTAAAATGCAAGATGTTTTTTAGAACTTTTTTGATCAGAAGGAGATGATTAAGAGGGAAAATCATGGTTTCTGCTCTAGGCAAACATGTGGAGATAAAGAGTTAACTGAAACTTTACAGTAGAAAAGTTTAGATTTGGCAAAGATCTTTCCTCACTCCCTACCTCGGAACAAGTGAAACCAGTATACAGGAAAAGCTTCTGAAATTCCTCAAGAATTAGTTGAAATATTTCACTAGAGATGAGCAATAAGGTATTTCTGGTAGAGATTTACACTTCACCTTCATTGTATGTTGTGGGATACATGAAAGCACAGTATCTTCTATAATGCACCAGTGACACTATTATACATCTTGTATTATTAAAATGTTTTGTTTTTCAAGTATTTTCAAATAAACTTTGTTCTGTGAAGAAATTTTTCATTTATGTTATTCTAAAAAAAATCTAAGCAACTCTTATGCTGATTGGATTCTTGATTTCCCACATACCCAACACCTACAAGCGAATAAGTATATTATATACTTACTCCAGATTGCTAATTAAATCAACTCTCTTTAGCATCTGAAGGGACAAAGCCAACAATAGTCCTTTCTGGGCTTTACAACAGGGAGGCCGCATAAGCCACTAAACCTGACCAAGATTTGAAGCAATGATCTGCTCAGATCCTAGAGCAGACTCTGACAACAAACACCTACAAGTGCTCTATTTCCATATTTTGGTTATTTAGACAACAACCAAGGGCATTATTGGACTCCCCATTCCAGATAGTTCCTAGGTCCTGTTCAGGAAGAGAGATAAAAACAGTGTTCCCTACTGAATTTTCATTTTAAAAAAAACAAGAGGCAATAATCCTTGGCCAGCAGTAGGTAGTAGCAGTAAGCTGGTTACGCAGATATTATTTTTCGTAGTAGGCAGGAAGCGTATTGACATTATCATTCTGACATTAGAGGAATGCATGAGGAATAGGGAGCTGAAGGAATTAGTCTAAATGGGAAGTTTCTTGCATGATCAGAAAGAACCAGGATGTTCTATGATTCTCTTGATGTTCAGGCCATATTCTCAGATTGTTTCACTATCAGTACAATTTATTCAGACTAAAAATGAAATTACATTTTTTTATATTCACCAACAAAAGAGATGATTCATCTTCACTGAAGAGTTTCAAGTTTTAAAAATGTATCTAAAGTTAAGCATCCTATTTGGAAAATATGTCTGCTTCATATTTAAGCAGGAATCAGTACCTGGAAAACCCTTACATCATACTGCTTAAGAGGTTCATTCAGCCTTGAACTCCGGGCCACAAAACTTGAGGTAGAGGAGGCACAGAAAACAGCAGAACATTGTCCCGCATTTTAAGTGGGTCAAACCTTTGAGAAATACTCTACTCACAGGGGGAAAAAGTGTTCTATTTTATCAGGTTGATCACTTTAACCATACTGTAAAAGGTGTTTTCTATGGCCATTTCATAGAACAGAAGAGGTAATTTTATGAGTAAAGGGGAAAAAAGTCAGTAAATGGCTTCCCTATTCCTTTGCAGAAAATATCTTTCTGTCATTCTGCAAGCCATTTTCCATTATAGCTAACACAGTAATGCAGAATCTTTTTTACTCCTTGCAAACAATAGTCATCATTCATAGATAACCTCTAAGTTGTTTCTCTTTATCTCTTACTAACAAGATTCTCTCCAAATCTCCATTTATTCTGGGATTCATGAAATTTTCATGTCATTCTTTCTTGTTCAAAAAGACATCTGTTAGCTTTCTGCAAAGTGACAGAGACTGAGGAAAGTTACTTCTGAAATAAGTTTCCTCAGTACTTTAGCTCTAGCATTTCTAAGCGTAAGGCTCTTTGCCTCTTTGGTTCAAATGTTTGTTCTCTAGGAAAAGGAATATTGAGCTAGAGGACTATTTTCTTCCTACTAATGGAATGCCCTCAAAAGATCTCCTATTCAGACCCCTCTTCTGTTAACAGACCATTTTTTAATTGCACTCTCCTTTTCCTGCCTTCCCTGAGGGCTCTCTTCCCCAAAATTTTCCATCACTTTTGAGTCAAAACTGAAAAGATTCATCAAAACACCTTCCTATCACAGAAAAACTATTCTTTTCCAGGATCATATCTTATTCCAAGTAGAGAACTGGGAATCTGGATTTATTTTTACCTTTGCTACTAACATTATATGGTACCTAAGTGGTGATGAACTAGAAAAATTTAAATCACTCTAACCTGATATAAAAGCTAATACATTCCTACTACTATTCTCTGTACAAAAGTACATTAAAAAACTGCCAGCCTATGCCAGGTGCCATTGGGAACTGAAATCAGCCCTTCCGTAACTTTACCTTACAGTATTGAAAAGGTGCCTACATAGCAGTCACAGCAAAACTCGTTAGATATATCATTAGGTGAAGCATTAGAAACCAGTTACTTTGAAGATTTGTCCTTCCTTTGTTGCATTGACCTGCTGAAGAATTTTTGCATTTCAGCTTGTAAAAAAAAAACAACAAAGCCAACCCACACAGACTGTTTCTCATTACCCAGAAATCCCTTGCACGAGGAAGCTAAATTTGGCTAACTTTTGCAAACAAAGGAAGCTCTTAACCTTTTAGCAGTCACTTGTGACAAACCAGAGTGATTTTTTTAGTAACAGACTCCCAGTGGCAGGCTTCACATGCTTAAAGTAGACATAGCATTATACCTCCTGGTATACGATTTACACGCCCAGAAAACCTTGTTTGGGAAAATTTGAGAGCAGGAGTTTGCATCATCATGCTCTGCTTAAGAGCTCTTAATGGATCTTACTTCCGTGACCAACTGCCTTTTGAAACCATGTGTGTTTCCAGCCTTTAAAACATATCCTATACAGCATGAAATTGCATTGCCAACACTGTCATTGAAGTTATTTGCCTTCAGACCTTCTGCATTATTTAATTTGGCCTTCAAGTTCCTTTCCTGACTGAGAATATAATTCACAGATCTCTTTGCCAAACGACAAAATTAAACTCCAAGCCTATCACTGTTCATAGACAACCAGGGGTATATTCTTCTTCACTTTTACTAACAGAATTATTTTGCCACTTATTTAGAAACTCAGGATGGTGAAATCATTCTGCAACAGTTTTAATTTTATCTCTTTTTGTATCAAGTCAATTCTCTGTTTGCAATCACCCCTTCTCCATATCATTATGAACATACAGCTTCCCCCATTGCACAACCTGATTTTTCTTTTTAAACCATCTCTCACAACCTGTCACTTACATGAACGTACTTACATGAACGTTAGCTCGGTTACTACAAAAGCCTCTGGCTGAAACTAACCAAAAGCCTTTTTTTGGAAACCAGCTCTACCACAGTATTGAGATCATTTTGCTTCACACATTCACTGGCTCATATAAATCATAAGAGTTTTTACTTCTCCGTGAAAGAACATATAAAAAAAAAAATTTTAAAAAAAACCAATAGAAATATATTTTGATAACAAGTAGCAGCTCTTTTCCACTGACTTGTGTTTTTAACACTACAATCAGCAGTTCAATAATTTTGCATTTTCTTTGTTTTAGAAATCTTGATCAAGCATACCTGATACAGGCACTTGTCACTCACCCTCTTTTTCGAATTTTATTGGTTCCCTTTGGAAAGGAAGAGGTAGCTGTTCTTTTGCCCACCTTTTCCAGTAAAAGCAGCCTGGGGTTTTTTTTCCAGTTCCAGTAAGGACAGCCTGTTCTTTATCAAAATATAAAAACTTGTGTGGGAGAAAAAAACAGCAAAAATAAGGAGAAGACACAGTAAATTAAAAGCAGCTAAGAATGCATACCATGGAAAAGAACAACACAGGTTTAAGTGACCTCCTTGTACTTTAAAGCTGACCTTTGACAAGAAAATATATCATGTCCTTTTAGCACTTGTAACAAAGATAAGGAGTTTTAAACAGAGCCAATCTCTAACCCTTGGCAACCTATGCATCCAGCTCAGCTCCAGCTGCTAAGCTGCAGCAGAAAGACTGAGCATTGCTACTGTCACAAAAACCCTAACAACCTTAGACCAGCACAAATCTACAAATGTTATCATCACAGGATACATTTAGTTTCTTTTTCTCTGATATCATATATATGATTGCATATATCATATGCAAAATGATAAACAAGCTAGCTGAAAACAACGGAAATTGTTAGCCAAGGTTGATAAGGTGCTGCTGGCATCAGAAAATATTTCAAACATTGACAAGATTTGAGACCCACTCAAATAGAAATATTATATGTGAAGTAGAGAAGGCAACACCTCTTAGTAACATAAAAAACAATCCCATCACAGTTTCCAAGGATGATATTGTAGCATATGAAAAAATAAATACACAAAACTAGGAAGTTGTTCTGTAGGTACAAGTCTTACTAGCAATCTGCCAGATGCAAATACATTTAACTAAGCACATTAGTCTTACCCCTACAGCTAATACAGGTCCCAGAACTTCAGCATTGTTCATTTCAAGGATTAAAGTCATTGCTTAGTTGTAATTAACTCAATGACAATTGTGAATAGAACAAATACAGAACCTAAGGTCTGAGCCTGGTCACTAATGACTTCTTGCCTATCTTCTACACTGCTCTTTTAAAAGTACTAGTACTGTTATCCTCAGATAACCTGCATGCACACACAGCATAAGGACTTTGAGGTAATCTTCCTCCTACAGGCTGATAACAAAGTGCTATTAAGTCATGGATGAAAAAATAAATAAATGAAATTTGCTTGGTTTTGCTGTGGAGGGAGGTGGTGTTTTTCCCATCAGGGGTAATTTACAGGGTTTTAGGTGGGAGAAGTATAGCTGTTTGACTCCATAGCAATAGATACATGTGACTAGATTAAAGTTGTTAAGACCCCTAGACTGCAGATATCTGTAAACATTGTTGTATTTAGAATAGTGCAAGTATATCTAAATTTCCTTTCTCTTCAGAAGGAAAAAGACAGATTATTTTAGCTATCTCTATGAGTGTAGCTATATGAAAAAGGCAAAAAAAGTGAAAGGAAATCTTTGTGGGCTGCTATGTGTTCCCTCCTGGATCACTCTGTGGCTCACAGAACAGTAACTGAGGTGAGCGATAGCCAGGCTCTAATCACCAGAGAAAAAAAAGGATGAACACTTAAGAGAAACAAATTATATAAGCAACAAGACTGCATGTAAAGTGATTTGGGAAAGGGCAGCTTTCTCTCTAGTTATTGCTGATGGAAGTTGGCAGTTGGCAGCTAGAAGCTCTAGGCACTGCCTGGCAGATTTCAGAGAGCTGCGCCTTTGAAGAAACTGCAAACCTGTACTGAGTGACAACAATAATTGTAGAGCATCAAGGCACGGACTTCCCAGTTGATGTGCAGGAGAGACACTTTATTGCAACAGCAAGTGCCTGACATAGCCAGTCATGCTTACCACAAAAGCTTGATTGATATTGGCACCTAACTATGCTCCTATTATTAACAATATGGACAAAGATGTCCTTCTCAGTTCCTTTTACAGCTATCATAAAAAGTAACAGTTCAACAAACATATGGTCACAAGACATTCATGAGCTGTCCTGGCTGGTGCTCCCACTCGAGCTGCTAAAGTCTCCTTTGTTCAGGTTATACTCTCATCTTGATGCTCCTGATGTTCCCACCAGTCTGACCTTGTCATGATACTCCACAAATAATCACTCAGAAAAGAGCATGTATTACACCTTGTCAAATCAGAGTGTACTAATGGTTCCAGAGAGAGCCTCTAAAATAAAAATTATCCAGAGCATTAAAATAAATAGCTCAAAAAGCATTGATGATAGCCACTAATATGACTTGTAGCACACAGTCATTTGTTATAAACACAGGTTGCAATTAGACATTTAAAAAGAAACTTGAAATTCAAGAAAAATAGATATGCCAAGGATCTTCTAACAGAATTTTTCTGGTCTTTGAGAAAGCAACACAAGCTTCAGTGGCAGGAAACGTACACTGGATTTTAACAATCTCTGCCTTTTCATCAGGGACTCTCATACGTGCACACATCAATGCTTCCATCAGAAGACAGCACTGAGCAGCTGAGCTCAGCACCTCTTCATATTTTGGAGTGCATTCAAGGCAATGAGATGGGGCCAGACAGTATAAATCAGGAGTTAGTATTCTGGACATTAAGTCCAAAGGGCTAATTTCAGAAACTGTTAGTTAATTATTAAAAAAGATCAAGTGCATGGCCCTTGCAAATGCTCTGGGAAGCCATGGGGTGTGTTTATGTGAGAGGTAAAGAAGCACACTGCTACAGCAACCATACACCTTATGGTTTCTTTTTCAGTTCCCAGGTATCTTGGAAATGCAGCTTTAGATAGACTACAATCATAGAATGCTTTGTGTTGGAAGGGACCATTAAAGATCATCTAGTCCAATCCCCCTGCAGTAAGCAGGGACATCTTCAAGTATATCAGGTTGCTCAGAGCCCCATCCAACCTGACCTCAAACATTTCCAGGGATGGGGCATCTACCACCTCTCTAGGCAACCTGTGACAGTGTCTCACCACGCTCATTGTAAAAAATCTCTTCCTTATATCTAGTCTTAATCTACCCACCTTTAGTTAAAAACCCTTACCCCTTGTCCTGTCACAACAGGCCCTACTAAATAGGCTGTTCACACCTTTCTTATAAGCTCCCTTTAAGTACTAAAAGGCCACAGTAAGGTCACCCCAGAGAGAAGCTTTCCCTTGTCCATGCTGAACAACCCCAACTCTCTCAACCTGTCCTCATAGGAGATGTGTTCCAGCCCTCTAATCATTTTTGTACCCCTCCTCTGGACCTGCTCCAACAGGTACATGTCTGTCTTGTGCTGAGGATTCCAGAGCTGGATGCAGTACTCCAGGTGAGGTCTCATCAGAAGAGAGAAGAAGGACAGAGTCACCCTCTTCAGCCACACTTTTTTTAAGGCAGCTCAGGATATGGTTGGGCCTTCTGTACCATGAGCACACATTACTGGCTCATATCCAGTTTTTCATCCACCAGCATCCCCAAGCCCTTCTCCTCAGAGCTGCTCTCAATCCCTTCATCACCCAGCCTCTATTGATACTGTGAGTTGCCCTGACCCAGGTGCCAGACCTTGCACTTGGCCTTATTAAACCTCTTGAGATTCACATGGGCACACTTCAAGCTCATCCAAATTTCCTGAGGGTGTATGTGGTCACACTGTCTGTGTCACCAGTGAAGATATTAAATGGTACTGGTGCCAGTATGGATCCCTAAGGGACACCACTCTTCACAGTGATAATGATGTGACTTCCCCAGACTCAGAGAGCATGTGGGAGGGAAGAGGTCAGGTATGAGCAGTCCAAAGAGCTGCTGTTCAGCAAAGGAGGATTCTATCAAGAAAAAGAAAAAAACAAGAAAAAAAGTGTGTGTGTAACTGATAAACACTAGGCAGGGTGTCCTCAATTACTCTGCAACAATGTTATATACATTTCCATTCTTCTCTGCTTGGGTTTGGTTTTTTTTGGTCTTCCTGTAAATAATTCATAGAGGTCAAATACATTTCTGAAGTTTTTCTAGCCATCTTATGTACCGTATATGTTACTGCAGTACCTCAGGGAAGGGGAAGTCAGATTTGGAATGCAGCATAGCAAAAGAGGAAAGAGCAAATACAGTTTGGAGGAAGGATGAATGTAGGACACGTCATATGAATAATGGATACCAAAAGGCATAAACTGGAGACTTGAGACTTGCACAACTCTCCTGGAAAAATCAGCAGTTTCCTTTCTTCCTTTTTACAGCAGTTGGAATAAATGTCTCCTGTTCAAATATACATTAAAATAATTTGTTTTTCTTGTCTTGAAACCATCTCTTCAAACAGTTGCCTAGCAAAATCAGTCTAAGAAAATCTGCCTTTAAGTTGGGAGCCAAGAAGCAATAGCAACACTCATCGGCATGCTCCCATTCAATGGGGATGTAACAGGAACATAATGTGTATCCTCATCCTTGCTTCTTGTTCTCTTATACTATAATGTCAGCAGATTTATTCTATGTAACTATAATCAAAAGAAACAGTCTTTCAATATAAGCATTACTATATAAAGGTGTTGGAAGGTAAAAGAGTGAGCACCGAAAATAAAATGTTTAATCAAGGGAACATTAATCCCATTCGCTGCCATACTCATAGGGTGACTTACATACAAAGGAGGCAGGTATCTGCAGGCAACACCCCAAATTTCTGTGTGTTTATCAGCCAAGTTAAGCAGCCATATTCCTAATGAAAAAAATTGTGTTTATGCACATTCTAAAAGCAAGCCAACTGTCCTATCTCATAGTAAGGCACATTATGCCCCGTGGTTAAGCAATAAAATATTCTTCTGTTCATGATTTCCACCGCTTAAATTCAGAAGCACATGAGGAGAAACAAACACCACCAAGGGCCAGACTAATCCTTCTTAAAGAGGAAAAATCCACTGAAATCAGCAGTTAAGCTAAGCATTCCCTCCTATACTCTCTGCTGCAGGAAGATTTTGGAACCTGCTGTCAATGGAGAACAGTTCAAGCAGGGATATCAGGGATTTGCCCTTTTCATCTGTGCACCCATCATACATCAGATGAGCCTGACAGTGATGCAGATGAGGAGAGATGCTACAAATGCTTCCAGTAGAGCCTGGCCACCCTGGCTTGTTGCTCACCACCATCTACTGTTGCTGCCTCATCCATGGGACTACTGGTCTGGTCAGCCCCAGCCCAAACCAGCTCTTGCTCAGTTCATTCCAGTGTTTCTGTTTTAAGGGTGCTGACACAGGGGGCAAGGCCAGCAAATGCAAGTGGATTGGACACCTCCCCTGATCCAAGTCCTTATCTAAGGTAAGACAGTTGATCAAGGCGTCTTGCTCATTGGCACAAACTCAACAGCTTCTCACCACTTAACTCACTTTCAGAGTTCTCTTGGACACCAGGATCACCGCACCAGGGCAGGAACTTTGGGATTACAGCTGCACAGCTGGAGAACTGAGTCTTTCCTTTCACCATGAGTTTCTTGCTACAAATACCAACTCTTTTTGGAATATGAGAAAGGTCAGACTACACTGACAATACAGTCCTATCAGTCTTGGTTTCTCAGACTGAATTAAACCAAGAGATTAGAAGAGGGGTTTTCAGCCAAGCTTCTAGTTGCCATTTGGTAATCCTTAACACTAACATCTAGCTGTGCTAGAGATAGTTGGAACTCCCACAGCTTTCAGTGCGTATGATATTGTAAAAGCCATGTATTTCTTGGAGTTCTAAGATCAGGAGACGCAAGATTATAAAAGTCAATTTTATTGGAGAAAGGAAAATGAACACTTAAAAGATGTTTAAGGAAGAGAAGCTTTTCAACACACTATAAACCAACCAGGAAAAGTGAAAATAGTTAAGTTTCTGCACTTCCCATTCTTCTATGACATGAGAGCTCTTTCCCCTCTGTACTGTTTACCTTTCTATTACCATATCAATGCTCTGAAAATTTCTTCACAGCCAAATGCAGAAAAAGTAGCCTCCTTGGCCCAGTGGTCCTCAAAAAAACCTCTGCAACTTCATGGTCCTTCTCACATGGGTACAAATTCTGCTTCCCAGCTGGTGGCCAATTTCTCTGTTCCTGATGAACATCTGTGATACACAGTTTACTTCAACTGCACATAGGAAATACCTCAAACACATAGGTGATCTCACAAAGATTGACCTTGGTTTTTAATTCCCTTTCAACTCCCATGACCCCACTATACTTCAAACAATCACTCTAAAAATGGGACAGAGAGGCATGGCACTTTGTACAGCTTCTGTAAACCTTCTATTGATGTTCCTGTGCTCTACTTCAGCCTGCCTTTTTTGGTCATTTTGCAGCCATTTTTCCACTTTCTCCCCATCTTGCCTCCAAACTTTGCTGTAGGGAGTATTTTCTCTCTTCCTTGCTTAATCTAATCATCCAGCTATACCTTGTCCCAATATCTTCTGTTTCTCCAACAAGAAAATACTGCACTCATCCAGCCTCACCACGGATTTCCGCAGCTTTAGTGAACAACGCTGGTGCAACGTAATGACATCTTTCCCCTTTGCAACAGATTTTGAGTCGCTGTTCCCTCTTAACATTCAACATAAACATATTATTAAAGCTACTCGCAAGCAGTACTGGAAAAAGTAGTACTTTTCTCAGTACTCAGTGCTGAGAGCACACTAATTTCTTCCTGTAGAAATGGACTCTGCTCTCTGCACCTCAGCACTTAACTATTTTCTAGCAACTACAGATCAATTAGAGACCTAGACAGTCTCAATTTCCACCCTAACATGTACTCAGTTATTCATCAGGAAACAAAGAGAATACAGCATAGGCTGAGTTCTGTTTAAAATCATGCCATTCACTCTCAATTTAGCAAGCATTAGATTCAAACTGCTTTCCAGTTGTTAGCTCTTCTTACAGAGCTTTCAAGAGTTTCACATTATCTGAGTTTCATCTGAAAAGGTCTGCAACTGAACTACCTGCTGCACAAAATCCAGCATAGTCCCATCTAATATTTGACCTTTAGGTTTATGTTAATTTTGTAAAAGAGCTTTTTAAGATCAAAAATTGATTCAGAAGTTTAACTGTATGCTGTGTCAAGTGCTGACTAGTGAATAAAATGCTCATACAAAACAGTACTCTGAAGATGAATTTCTAAATAAACATGAAAATACCAAAGCTATACCTAGATATGTAATTGCAAAATTCGCTCCTAAATGTTATTAGCTTGTTGTTGACTTTTTGCTCCTGTGAAATGCACAATGTAACAGCATTAAGACTGCATGGTCCTAGATCTTAATGTTTAATGCATTAATACACATTGTGTAGCTGTTTATGAGCCGGATGTCATCTTTGTGGATAAAAACTGCTAGAAACTGATTTTTAAAATCTTCCAGCTGGATCTGTATTGAATTAAATGACAGAAATTTGCTGAGAGATGGCATAGGGGTAGACAAGTACCAATCATAGCCCCTAACCCTGCTTAGCCAGAATTCCTACCAGATAACCTGAAAGGAGGGTTTACGAGCCAGGAACATCTTCACTGCATCTACTCCTTAAAAGTCAATGTCTCTAAATTAATTCCTCTCCAGACTGTCCTTAAAACAGAATTTGTAGGGTGCAGGGCTGGGGGGCAACTTCTTCAGATGGTAAACCAGGGGTTGCACTATGTTAATACCTGATAGCTGCCTCATTTTTCAGGCACAAGAGGGAGAGTCTTCAGTGTAGTGACCGTGTCCAGCCCTCACCTTAATACCTTACATTTCTGTCCAGATGCCTACAGTTCCACCTGCTCCTCAGCCTAGACTCAGTATGGTTGCAAGGACTTCTTCAATTACTGCCTTTTTTATAATGTCTTCTTATGCCTTGCATCATTTGGAGCTTTCACTCTTCTGTCCCTTTTCCCAGCCTTCAATCATGCATTTATATGCCTTTTAAATAAACATCCTTGAAAATTACTTGAAAATCCAAATTGACTCCAGATACTCTTTTCCTTTGACAGTAGTCTCTAAGCCCAGCCTGAGAAGCTACTGTCACCGTGCACCGATCCTAATCGGAGTTTTCAAACAATGTTGCCACTGAATTAACCTGTCCTTGGTCATGTTTCTCCTCTTCCTGAGAGTTTTGGACCTTAGAGTTGGAAAGTACTGCAATAAAATACAATAGGTGATAAAATATGTGGTGCTGCATGCAGAAAGAGGATGACTTCACATTAGAAATTAGCAACTAATAATTAATTCTAATTTGCAAAGCCATTCAGGAAGATACATTATGATAAATAACCCCTGTTGTAACATGGGAGCACGGAGACAGAAGAGTGAAACTAGATTATCTTTAAGGTCCCAAACCATTTTGTAATATTTCAACCAAATCCTACGGGGCTTTTCCATAAGAATAGGTAAGCTTAGAAGCAATGGATTTTTCAGCTTTTTTAAAGACCAAACACATACTTAGCACGACTTAGTATAATATTGGTTCTACTCACCTGTGTTTGACTTTCTGGCACTGTCATCACATTATACAATCCATACAATTATAGTTGGATATACCTTTATGTTCTGAAGCACATTTTGCAGTCATGACTGAGAAGTATTATCTCCAGCAGATCCGCAAGTAGCCTATGATACATAGTAAGACACCGCATGATGAATCAATTAAGGCAGAGGCATGAGGCTATAACCAATGAGAAATTAAGATGCAGGGCAAGGGAGACAAAGATATGAGACAAACATATATCATATGATCATATTTGGAGAGGGAAAGCTAATGAAGCAGTGAGAAGAAATCTGGAATGTTATTAGTACTATTGTGTTGATTAAATATTGTATTGAACAAATATTGTATTGAACATAAGAGCAATTTGATGCTGTTCATTTTCCTGGATAGTTTTCTCATCACAATTAAGCTGATAAGATAAATGGTCTAGTGCTTCACAGATGTGAGGTGTTGCTTACACAGTGAATTGCTTTGACTAGGGCAACCAAAGCTCATCTTCAAGCCCTGATCCCATAAGAAGCACCATACGGTTCAACTGTCAAAATTCTTGGCACTGGCTGAGCCATAGTAATGCCAGTGGGATCCTAGGAGAAAGCCGATTTCTCAGTCAGGCATAACACTGTGCTTCCAGGAGGGAAGGAATCTCCTGACACAGTTCAGTCTAAATACTTGACTCAGTCTGCTATTAAATCTAGAGAGAAAGGATGAACTTTCAGTTTGGCTTTGTTTAGGAGATCACTGCCATGCAATCCTTAAGTCATTTCTTACATGAGTTGAGAACAACAGGTGAAGTGTTCTGCCACTCAGACAGAGAGCCAAGACAATTCCAGTCAAGCGTTTGCCTACTCTGTTCTTTATGGGTTACTTCTTTACTTTCATCAAGTAAATACTTCCCACTAGGGAATTACATGATGCAATTAATACCCATTATGTATAAAGGAGGGGGGAGGCATTCTTTCATCTTCCTGGGACACCTGTCCTCCTGAAAAACAACAAAAAAACCCCAAAAAACAAACCACCAAAAACTAAACCAAACAAAAAACCACACAGGAAAACCTCCCTAACCTTAATGCTGTACTGATATAAACTTAAGAGCAATGACAGCTATAAACAGATCCTCCAGTACTATCAAAAGGTGTCCCTTCAGGGGACGCTCTATTCTAAAAACCATCTTTCACAACTTACGTTGCATGTACAGTGACACCAAAAACCCTTCAGCCAAGAAGAAACAAGCAACACTAGGATCAGCATGAGTCAATGCTCCTTAAGGAAGCAGGAGCTTCCATAGGCTTTAAATCAGTGAGTTTCAGAGAGGTAAAGATGACCAACTGACCTAAAATTTGAATATGACATATCTTTAATGTCCTATTTCCATTTTAATCTATACCCAGCTGCCTAACCTGTTGTGCAGACAGACAACCTCAACTCGGACTTTGGTATCTCCTGTCTTTTAAGGACATCACTTAGCTTGATTTCAGGCATTCCACTTTCAGTGGAAAGGTCAGAGCCTCTAGCAATATATTTACTTCAGGTATGTTGAGATACACATGCTTCACTGGCAAAATTTCAGTGAAGCGGAGACAACAGCAATTATATGCCTAGGAAGTCTACAACTATTTATAAGCCTAGGAATTCTACAACTATTTATATGCCTCGTAAGTCTACAACTAGGCTTCTGAAACCATGTCTCTGGTTCAGCCATTAGCAGTAGCAGCAAACAAATACTGACTGCTCAGACAGTGTCTGTGTGCTGCATGCTTTTAACTTTCACAGGCTGATCACTTTTAATATACATACCAAGCTAGGAATCCATGCTCTAAAAGCTAACAGTTTAAACTGTCATTTTTCTAGAACTGTTTGGAGGGAAGAGTTTGATCTGAATCACCAACTATTTGGTACAATATCCCCCATAATATCTCCAGAACTTGTAAATCAAGTACTGACAGCTGTTGGGATGCTTCAATAGCAGCTGAGGCACTAACATTCGTTTAGACTGTCCTAAGACTTGAAGCTCCCACCTGAAACCAGCAATTCTGCAGAACCTTGTGGAGAAGCCTGGGAAGGTCATATACCAATAACCATTTCAGTTGGCTCTCACTACATCAGTTTCTACATAATGCAGGGAAAGACACTGCGTGCAGTATCACCTGGCTCAAAGCTTCATATGGGAGCTGCTCGCCTGTGCTCTTTGCTCAGGGGATCATCCTCCCAAACACATATGTAGGAAGTCCTGTCAGATGAAAACAGGTAGAAGTTGACCTGTTGCGATATATACACAAGCAAATTCCAGGTATAAGGCTTTTAGACCTTAGAAACAGAAAAAAAAAATAATGTTGAAACAGAAGTAATAAATCTTAAGTAGAATAGACTATTTCAGTTGAAAAGGGACCTACGAAATCACCTCAGTCCAACTGCCTGACTTCTTCAGGGCTGACCAAAAGTTAAAGAATAAGGGCACTGTCAAAATCCCTTTTAAACACTGACAGGCACAAGGCATCAACCACCTATTTAGGAAACTTGCTTCACTGCACCATAGGTCTGCTTTTATTCTTTGGCTGTAATGGTTTTTACACGAGCAATTTTCAGTGGGCTCATATTTCTTACAGGAGCACAGATAGCTAATGCTTATTCAACCTGATTTGGCTCTTCCTAGCAAAATTTCTCCACCTTCAAAGTAGAGCTGTACTGACACTCAGTCAGTCCTTTCTAGCCTTCCTCCAAAGGGTGTCCGAGTAGTTCAAATACACCAGCTTTCAGAGTGCTAGAGGCCTTGGAAAGCACAGGTTTCTAATCATCCAAGATCTCTCATTTGATACCCCTTTTTTCTGCAAGCCCTGCCTTGCTGCCCTATATATTTGTGTTAAATCACACAGGTATCTGAAACAGCAAAACTAACTGTGGCAGCAGGAGAGTAGTAGATGAGCAGCAGTTTAGAGAGTCCATGAGCCAGCAAGTTGCTGTCTGTGGAGCAGTTGCTTTCCTTTGCCCACAATGGATACCACAGCTTCATTAGGGAGCCATAGACTACAGCCTCATTTCACAGCCCACAGATGTTCAGATTGAGCCTTAATTAACTCCCATCAATCTGCAGTTCAAACAACTGTCAAATGAAATTATTGCTCAAGTTACCAGGCTTCTGATGGCTACTGAACTCTCCTCCGAAGGCTCCCCCTCCCTTGTGAAATGCTTAACAGTTCCCAGCATTTTTTTCCCCTTAAGATCTTAGGGGAATAATAATTTGGAAGATTTGGGGTTCATTGCACAGCAAATGCATATGGCAAAATCCCAAAGAACTCCCCAAAATGGAACTGCCACTTTGCTACCTATGAGCTTGTTTACACCTTTTGTTAATCTTCTCAGAGTAGCCCCCTGCAATAAATTTGTAGGCATCTAACACATTAGCTGGCAATAGATGACAAGTCATGAGAGAAATGCACTGACCTACCTGCGGTGTGAGGTTTTGGCTCTCCTCTTGGTGTGAGAAGAGGATCCCAGTGCACAGATCACTATTGCATAGTGGCCTCAACACAAAGATAGAGCTAGAAAGTAACACAGATTGTCCACTTGAGAGCCCTGTAAGCAGCACAAGGCTGTCATGTCATTTACTCTTCCTGGTTACTATTTAAAACAAACAAACAAACAAACAAAAAACAAAACAAAACAAAAAAAAAATTCCAACCAATCTAGAAGAGGGGGTTTTACACTTAAGCTATTAGGGTCTTCTACAAGGAGATGATCCTGCCTGCTGCCACCACCATCCCTGTTGCTTGTTTTTCCCAACAAGATACACACAAGCAAAAGAGTGGGGCACTCTTTCATCTGGCTGTGAATTCTCTCTATGGCACATAGCAAATCTTCAGTGCTAGTGGTCTCCAGGCTTCACAGGATCAAGAACAACATTACTGTGTTGCTTGCAGTGTGCTACATGCTTTTGTGAAAGATTCCTGTGCCTAGAAGGAATAATAGGAGCCCTGCAAGACCTTTACTGCATGACCAATAATGTGGAGAAAAGGTGATCCAGCTGGTCATGGCTGCTTTCTTTGGTTTGCTAGGTCAGGAGGCTTTGTTTCCTTTAATGTTTCATTTCTTTTCTTGGTAATTCTGAAATCATTGGAAGCACTTTAAAGAGATGTAGAAATAATGCATAAAATTTGAGCTGCTCCCTGGAGATGTTATAGCATGCTCTTCTGTAGCAATACTAGCAATACCAAATATAAGCCAACAACTGTCAGTTTTAGTTTCAGTGAAACTGTGCAGGGTTTAGGAAATCAGGGTTGTAGACCCTGATCTGCAACCAGAGCTTGTATAAGAGTCAAGCACATTTACTCACTTGAAGATAATATTTAATTAATCCCACAAATAAGAGATAATTTGGCAAAGTACTCATTTCCAAGCCAGACAATGTATCTTATATCGTGGAGAATAATTTTTTCTTTGCCATCTTTGCCATTTTCTCTGGCAGAGGTAATAGAGGGGGCTGCTCAGAAAAAGGAGGTCTGTCGTTCAATATTGTACAAACACAAAAGATAAACCCTGCTCTGAAAAGAACACACTATACTTGACAAAAGGCAGAGACCAAAGAACAAGGTAACTATTCAAAGAGCAGAACTTAAACATGTGAAGCAAGCTCATTTATTAGACAAGTAATTATTAGACCAATAGGAGTATTTCATGAATTGCACTGCCCTGTGAGTATACAATTTGCTTCTGAATTATAAGGCCTGCAGCGAGGACATGTTTGCCTAGCCCTTTGCCACCTATTCAGTAGTGTTGTATACACCTTTGATGCTTCACAAAGAAATAAATAATAGTAATAAAGCCATGTAATTTCATATGCTTATTAAGATAGAGATAGCAGAGAAAATAGGAGTTTTTTATTCTGCCTCCAGGCCTCCCAGCTCCTGGAGTGGCAACCAAGTAGATGGCAGAGGAGGCTTGTAGGTGTGCCCACCAGAATGAAAAAAAACATAGGAGACAAACTCTAAAAGAGTAATTAATTTACTTGGAGTCCAATTGTACAGCTGTTTCTCAATGGTTGTGTGTGTTTGGAACAGAGCTAAACTAGATGGAAACAAATCAGTTTATTAAAGAATATGAGCATTCAGGATCAGATCAGGAGTGAAATGCTAGTTTCCATCTGTGATTACTCAGGGCTGAGAAAAGCTTGTATATGCATTAATACCCATAGATTACATTTGCTGGTGATTGCTCTAATGGTTGTGGGGAAATGGGTACTAACCTACATTCTTACAGTGGAAACAATAATGATGTACAACATTATAGTAATAATGCAGCAAGTATCTGGAGCCTTCACAGTTTCTATGTGAATTTACACCCTGCATAGCACCTGTGGGTCATGGCACAGAAAAAAATAAAATCATTATTTACTTCAGGTAGAGTACACAGGAACAAAAGCCTTTTTTCATAAGGGGATAGTTTGCATAGGCTCTACACTTCCCTTTACTTACCTTCTCAAGCATCTTGAAATGCTTAAAATTTAGAGTGAATTTCAACATCATGTTTTTGATAAGTCCAAAATGTTTTGTTCAAATACCATTTAATTTTTTTAAAACAAAAGTTCACTTTGGAGAAAAGCGTTTGAATCTTTCCCAAATGGAAGTTCACCAAGCACATGTTTCTCTGTGCCTCTTTTTCCTCAGAATTGCATTTGGCAACCCAAATTCATTCTCTTCAAGAGTTTCCAGCTAGCTAATGTGTCAAGGATTTCTTTTTTTCCAATGTCACCAGGTGAGTGATTTTCTAGTAAGACTGAGCTGCCAGCACAGTTACTGTCTGGGCAGGTACTGCACAGATCCAGTAGTTTTGCCATCAGCTATCAGTCATTTGTAGGAATAAAAGTTAAACTTTGGAAATGTGTGATCTTCCTTTGTTTCCCACAGGGTTCACAAGATGGGAATTTTAGCAGCAAAGGAGATTTTTCAGAACTCAGTCTGAACATCTTCCAGGAGCTTCTCTGCAGACCCAGAAGCCCAAGAGCAGAGAATCACCACAGAATCATTGAGGTTGGAGAAGACTTTAAAGGTCATTCAGTCCAACCATTAACCTAGTACTTTCGAGTCTAACACTAAACCATTTCTCTAAGCACCACATCTACACCTTGTTTAAATACCTCCAAGGGTGAGGACTCCACCACTGCCCTGGGCAGCCTGTTCCAGTGCTTTACAACCTTTTTGGTGAAGAAATTTTTCCTAATAGCCAATCTAAACCTCCCTAGCACAACTTGAGATAATTTCTTCTTGTCCTATCCATTGTTACTTGGGAGAAAAGACCAACCCCCATCTTGCCACAACCTCCTTTCAGGCACTTTCAGGAGAGTGATAAGGTCTCCTCTGAGCTTCCTTTTCTCCAGACTGAATATCCTCAATTCCTCAGCCACTCTTTATAGCACTTCTTCTCTAGACCCTTCACCAACTTCATTGTTCTATCATTGGACCTGCTGCAGCACCTCAATGTCCTTCTTTTAGTGAGGGACCCAAAACTGAACACAGCATTTGAGGTGTGTGCAGTACATGGATACAGTCACTTCTCTACTCGTGCTGGCCACGCTCTTTCTAATACAAGCCAGGATGCTGTTAGCCTTCTTGGCCACCTGGGCACACTGCTAGCTCATAACCAGCCAGCTGTCAACCAACACTTCCAAGTCCTTTTCTGTCAGGCAGCTTTCCACACACTCTTCTTTAAGCCTGTAGTGTTGCAGTGACCCAAGCACAGGACCTGGCACTCGCTCCTGTTGAACCTCATACCACTGGCCTCAAGCCATTGATCCAGCCTGTCCAGATCCCTCTGTAGAGCCTTCAGTGAAACAGTTTGCCAAGCAACAGCTTTGGAAAACATAGATTTGAGTAAAGTTTCTAAACTGTAGAAACATGTCAAAAAGCATAGAAAGAATTTTGCTCATACACATTTTAATCATGCCATAGAAGTCTGCTCAAATAGCTTCACTGGAGTCTGAGTTCAACTAATATACAAGCTCAGTTGTGAGCATTACTATCCCCACAGGCCTGACACAGCCCATTAACCTTCTAATACATTAGAAACACACTTCCCTCATACCCAGCTAGAGCTGCAATACATTTTTCCTAGCAATAAGTTTGTCATGTGCTCACTTTCAAACATACCAGAAGATTGATGGAGCTCTGAGCAAAGTGATAGTTTTACTACAGCTACTCAATAACAGTACTATGAAAAATTAAATGACCTTACCAGAGATTTCTGCTACACTCACAAGAAGGCAGCAAATAATTTCTATATTATTGTCATTAATTTCATATCACCTCATCTTGCTGGTCACAATTTCTATTTAGCAGCAAGGCCACAGTGTAAGCATAAGCAGCCTGGGCCCTGTGAGGCACAGCAAACCCTCCATAAATACCTTGTTATGAGGCGTAACCTTTGTGGGTTTTTTTAAGAGTATGTTCCTCAGAGGTAGCTCCTCAATTTTCCAGAAATTGGTTTGGTTTCATTTTGATTTTCAAGAATGTTTTTCTGTAGATTGTGCAAGTTGTTTGCTGTCAGAACTGTATCTTAATAAAATAGAAGGAGCATTTCAATACTGTGACCAAATCTCTAATCTCTCTAAAGCCTCAGAAGCAATCACTCTAACATCTTCATCCTAACCTTCAACAGGTCAGATGTCCAAAGACATTTTAATTCTTTTAATGGAACACTTGCCTAAGTAGTAAACACTTGCAGTTATCTCAAGCTTTGGAATGTCCTTGTCTCTCACAAGGTGACAGCACAAAGTAAGAAGATTCACATTCATAAACCAGGAGTGACAAGTCTGATCAAAAGCTCACAAAAACTCACTTGTAAGAGAGTCATTCTAACTCACATTATCAGTTCTTCCAATTCCATTTACTTTGACTTATAAAGAACCTCGCCAAAATTTCCACATCTAAAAGCCCCTATTCTCTGGTTGGACTATATGCTGGAAGCAAAAAAAGTCCACCTTGGAATGAATGACTCTTCTCCTCTTGAAGTCCTTATTACCATAATGTGAACTCCAAAGGCAATTTGTTGCTAAGGGTACAGGTACGTATTGATAGGGATTTTCACGGGAAAATCTGGAGTCTTCAGGTCTATAATCACAAAATCTCACCTACTACTTTTCTGAGTTTTTCTAGGAAGTTCTTTGAATCTTTACCTGTCAAAAAGTTATACCTTATTCTTAGTCTGATAAACAAGCAATATGAAAAGTCTAAGTTACAGAGATCCAGTGTTGGTAAACAAAGACAGGCTGTTTATTTTCACCTTTTCATTTTCACAAACTAAATAATGCCACTTCAAGGAAGAAACACTGAACAGAAATATTACTGAGTCTTTCTGACATAAGAGGTCACTTCAAATAGAGATTAGTGCAAGTGCTATCTGCAGCTTTCAGCTGAAAGAGCACTAGAGCAATTCCTGGCTGTTTTCACTGGATGCAGAGAAAAAATAGCATTAAGCTATGAGCATGCAAACTGCTGATAAAATGGATTAACTTGTAAAAGGCTCATTTCTGCAAAACCCTGTTGCTTGTTGCTGAACCCTTGGTGTGCCTGCCAAGTCTAGTCTCACCTTCAGACCTAACACTTCAGTTTTTACATCCCTGCAGCAAAGAGGAAGACAACACAATAGTTTCGGTCTTACGTTACGCACTTCTTGCATCCATTACTGAGCCAAGTACAAATTTATTCCTTGTCTTTTTACTGCAGCCTCAATGCACATCATAGCTACTGAAAATATAACATTTTGCAAAAAACACCACAAAACTGATGAAGTGGTTAGAAGTTCTAGGAACTAGGAACTGAACCCAGATGTCCTAGATTAGTACACAATATTTTGCTTACAAGAATACCTGCTTTCCTTTACATCTCTGTTCCTATCACGATTAAAAATACAATCTTGTCATTTTCTCTTTAAAGCTGCTGTATATGAGAGAAGAATAGGCTCCAGAATCAGGTATCTGTTTTAACAACCCAGGGAGGACTAGTCTTTACAGCAATATTAGGACACAGCTGCTGTATAAGTTAGAGCCCAGAAGAGCAATAGAGTTAAGATGACAAACATTTTGGCATAACAAGGACTCAACAGCTCAACATCTTCTAGCAACCACTGTACAGCAGCTTTATCCTGGTTGAATCAAGAAATGCAGCATGGGTTGACAGCTCCAAGTAATTAGGATGAAGCAGTACACACTTCATCTGCTCCCTAAAAAGCTGCAGCAGGAGTCTAAGCTGAAACTCCCTAGCTTCAAAAACACCCCAAACACCCCCATGCACACATCACATGCTTTCCGAGGACTACTAATAGAATTAAGAACTTGAGCTCACAATGAAAAATGCAAAAGCTTTAAGAGCCCCAAGAGGGTGAAGAAAGATCATAGTGCTTTCACTAAAGCTGAGCATATTCTACTTCAGAGCTCCAATGCCAGCATAGAAACCAAAGTCAATGGCCCTGAGACCACCTACTCCCATCAGTTTTGGGAGACCTTTGCTGTTCTGCAAGTTATCCAGTTTTGTTTGTTATAACTTACTTTTTCTTCCAAGGCAAGCTCATGAGAGGAATTTTCCCCTGAGCCACTTCTGATGACAAAACCATTTCAGAACTGTTTCCAAATTGCAGGGAAACAATCTGAGTGAAGAGATCCAATGTCATTCTCTTCCTATAAAGCCTGATTGAAAAGGACTAATCCAGTGTTGCTCTCTGGTCTCATCCATGTTACCCATCTCTGGCCCATCACATAGTTACATCATCTTTTATAGTCGTGAATTTTTTTGCCCTACAGTACCAAAATGTCTACATTACTTTAAAATCCTAGGAGAAACACCCACTGCCTCTCCTGAATAAACAGACCTTCCCAAAATCTTCAACATCCAAGATGGTTTTGAAACCGCATTTGCGAAACTTTCGTAATTGGGACCAATTCAACCACGAACTGTTTTCTGTATCAAGATTACCCACTACTGAACTCTGGAGATTCAATAGGAGGTTTCAATACAGACTTAACTTTGTTTTCCCCACAGTGAATTGATATGAACATGAGTGAGTATGAACAATGTTGTCTTGGTTTGAAAGACAGGAATCTGCCAAGGAAGGCAGGAGCCCCCCTTTAGAATGGAAAATACAACCCCCT
>WUAM01000262.1:4836048-4912749 GCA_024336885.1 Actenoides hombroni
ATAAAGAAAAACCAAATCCTATTGTAGCAATTTCTAAAGCATATGTTTTTGAAAACCACCCACCCACACCCACCCCCCCCCCATCAAGAAACTTTTTTTTTTTTTTTTTTTTAGGTATTATACAACACTGAGGTACTTGGAGGCATTTTTGTTCTCCTAAGGTGCAGTTATCTACACACATGCACACACAAAGAAAAATGATCCCTGCCCTGGAGAGCCACAGTACAGAAAGAAAAGCCTCACCATGCTCTATTTACAGATAGGGAATCTGTCATGATGAAATTCAGTGACTGACGGTATATCTGAAGTACAGCTGAAGCACATGATCGTTCACCAGCAAGCCAGCTCTGAACAGACATGGATGTGGAAGCACAACATTCAACACAGGATGACTGCCATGCTACTGCTGCTGCCTTATCTATTAAATACTTGAGTGAGGCAATTTAAGACCAGTTCAGGTCTGTTCTGGCTGTAACACCATGTTTGGCCCTGGGACCAGAGGCAGACTTAATCAAGAACACATGAGAAGCCACTACCAGAGCACAATATTCAATCAGTTCCCCTAGATTACAAGTCAGTAGCTTTTAACCCAATGTGTTTCTTCATACTATTGTTTCAAGCACAGCCTTGGACATTAGGAAAAGACACAGCTCAGTCATTTTAGAATATTATTTGGATTCTTTTCTTTTTGCTCTGTCATCACTGCAAGACTCCATGAAGCACCCATTAGGCATCCAGAAGTAGTGCTTAATTATTTAGCTTCAGCAAAGCAAGCTGTTTACCTGACCAGAGACAAGAGCTCCAGAAGTCACAGGAAGAGGTTCTTTTCTGACATTTAGGTTGAAGTGTCAAGAACACTAACATCTAGAACACGTACAGAAGTTAGCCGTGCTGGCAAACTCAGTGGCAGCTTCACAGTCTTGGGGGGTTTGCAGGATGAAGATGTAGAACCAATTTATCCAGTTTTTCCCTAATTTCTACTACAGATCTTCTATCTTTGCTGATATATATACACCCATGTAGAAAGAGCAAAGCTTGAAGCTACCACAAGATCCTCTCAAACAGCTACTTGCAAGAAAGAGACTGCTCAGGTATTGCCCCCATTTCTATTCAAAGAATCAGGCAGTGAAAGAATCTGCACGCAGTCCTTAACTCGGGCCTGCAGATGAAATCTCAGGTAAAGCTAAGACAAGAAGTGAAGTTCAGATAGACTTGGTACAACTGGCAGCCTGCAATGACAATTTTAGCCTTAGAATGACTGGAGGTGGCAGCAATATGGGACGTGGCATAACCCTACAAAGAACATTTAGGAGAATTACACACTAGAACTGAGCTCTCCATCCCACACAAAGCCAAGTTTGTCCATATATCTCCTCTGTCCAGGTCTAAGTGGGAGAACTACATCCTTCAAGCAAGCCAGTGATGCCCACAAAGCAAGAGAGGCAGGTCAGACCACCCACTTAGTCACTATGTCTCATTGTACCATTTGTTCCCTGCTTGTGCTTAGCAGCCTGATTC
This sequence comes from Actenoides hombroni, assembly GCA_024336885.1. NCBI lineage: Eukaryota > Metazoa > Chordata > Aves > Coraciiformes > Alcedinidae > Actenoides > Actenoides hombroni. The sequence continues at coordinate 4,837,567 of WUAM01000262.1, forward strand.
AGGCAGCTATTTGTCAGCCCACTTACATGGACCTTTATTCAGTAAGATAGTAAAGTCCATGATTATCACTATTTTAAAGACAAGCATAAACAAAGTGATGGCCTGCATCTGTAAGTAATATCAGACTTTCTTTTGGTTAACTTATCCTTGAAACACATGTAACCCTGATGCAACATCTGCAATGCTCCATCAGGTTTCTCTACTCATTCTCAACATCAAATTCACCAAGAGAAGCAATTACTCTCCCCCTAGTAAAGCCTAATCCTTGAGCCCATACTGATCCTGACACTCCCAGCCTGAAGCACATGGCAATGACATTAGTCTCTGCCATTTCAGTTCCCTCTTGCCACTAACATCAGAGAAGAAATTAGCTTTAGCAGAGTAGCCAGTACAACTCTTCAGTCAGGGAAAGTTTGGCATTACATTTTCCAATCTTTATTATTAGGGAACCCTATAACCTTAGAGAAGTAATTATTGATGGACCTGAATAAGTTTGCAAATCTATTATACCACATCTCACCTAGACAACTTATTTTCTCAGGGTCTGACTTGTATAGTCAGTCAAATAAACTCGGGGAGGGTGAAGGGTCTGGAGTGAAAAAGAGCCCTTTCTGCCTGCTACTTAAGTTATGAATAATGGCAGAAAACAAGAGACATCCATTTTCTGGGTAGAATCCAATTCCCAGGGGCTATCTCATTACCTTCCCCCTTCCATAAACTTCATACTGGAAGACTGCAGATTCATTGAAAAGCAAATGGTTCATAAGAAATAAAAAAATTAAGTCTATATATTGAAATGAAGCAGAATTTGATGTTTGACTACTAAAAGGGTTTTCAAATGCTTACTTCAAGCTTAATGATAAATTTGCCCACAGAGACAATGACAAAGTTTAGATCTGATGCTTTAATTGTTCCATTTTGCAACTTTGTTTTTTTAATACTGCCTCATCCCAGTACATGATGGACATGGCAGTTCAAGAGATGTGCACTCTCCTGTATAATTCTGAGACATCAGAACCTATTGTGTTAGCTATTATTTGACATTTATACCGAGATAAAAGGAGACACTTCATCCCTTAGATTCCACTTTAACTTTTTTCTTTTATTTCAGCAGCTGATAATACTACCTACTAACTGACGGGTTCAACACTTCAACTTTTACTGAATCACTTCACTTTTCCTTGTTTCCTTGCTAAGGAATTTTCACCTCAAGACAAATGCAAGCCTATCCTTGCACATGGACCCATTTTTAAGGGACAAGAAAGAGAAGAAAAGGGAGACAGGAAAGAAACAAGATGCTCGCAGAAGTCATCTCTAAGGAAATCACTATGACTAATGCTTTATCTCCTCTCCAATCCTACTGTGTGCTGTCCCAAGTGTCTCACTTAAACCATAACTAACAAGTAACAACAAAAATCCCAAACTGTAAGGTAAGGCCTGCATCAGTATTTATGCTGTGGTGCCAGGTGGCAAAGTTCACAGGCCCCCATGGCTATTGCTAAAACTCCAGAAGAAGCTGCAATTTCCCTTTCCAATTTATTCCTTGCCAGTCAAAGCCTAAGGCCTGTATTCAAATTTTGTACTCCAGATTTACATACAGACAAAATCCTACCAACTCCAGAGGCAGTTGCTTCATTAGAAGCTGAGTAAAAACAGCCATGTCAGCAGATGACAAATGATTAGTCCCTTGCCAGTTGGAAAAACTGAAGAGAGTTTTTGACTAAACCAAGTTATTAAATAAGACATGTAGAAGCAGGTCAGCTAACTGGAAAAAGTGATTTTGATAGGAAAAACCTAAGTCCTGATTCTGCCACTGAGACGGGGAATTTTCTTAATGGCAAAACATTAGCTAAGAGATCACAAGAGTCTGTTTCAAATCCTGGGTGCATTTCCTTAACATAAGGGCCCCTCTAAATTATCATGGAAATTTTGTGAAAATGTATGCACATTTGCTTAGCTTGGCTTATGTCTTGGTGGGTCTGGAGGGAACTGGAAGATGTACTCTAAGATACAACACGAAACATTGCCAAGATAATGAAGAATAAAAAGGAAGAAGCATGCATCCTAGAAAGATTTTGGTTTGCAAAATAAGTCACAAGATGTAATTCAGTTAACAATAACAAATGATAGCTGCATACCAGCTATCCAGGTTAAAGATTCCGTCTGAATTCTCACATGATCTGTTCTTCCTCGGTTCACAAGTCATAAATCCTTCACTGCTTAGAACAAATGACATTTGCTAATGAATCATGCAAGCTCATATGGAACACCAGTTGCTTCTCTCTGTAGGACACAAGAGCTCCTGAAAACCATAAGAAATGTTAGGAAAACAGGGTGCAGTTTCAAGTTGTCAGTTGTTGAATTCTGCATCTAACTTTTCAACTCCTTTAATAAAAGAGGCACCAGAAGCTGGTCCAGTGAGCTCTGCTCTAGTCTGGCCCATAGCAGACACAGATTCAGTGCTTACAACACCATGATAGCACTAGGGAGACTGAAGTGATTTCTTTTCTTCAGCCTTTTGTTTATAGACTAGGGTAATACTCTTATTTCTCCACAGGGAACAGTAACAGCACATGCAAACATTGTACACCAATCTGAATTTGCTCTGGAAGAGATAAGGTATAAATAGTTACAAAAATAGAGTTAGTGCACCTTACGGCAAGTTTGTAAGGACCCCAGGCAGCTCATTGGTGCCCAGAGCTCAGCTATGATTTTAGCATTCATGTTCATCATGAGATGGCTGGACACTCCCTGCTCTACCATCTCTCACTTTCTCTTAGTAGGCAGAAGAAAGGGGGAAGTAAAAAGATAATCTTTCTGGCACATAGTGTCTCATAAAGCCACCCTGCTGCAGTAAGATGGTACTCAAACCTGTCTGCAAGTGCCAAAGATGACTTTGGTCATGTTGAACTTGCCCCATAAATTCACTACTAAATGCTTACCTCATTTTCATGCGACCTAAGTGTATGTGTGTGGACTCCACTTTAAAACTAAACCAGTTTTTGCCTTGATGCAATACAAGAAGCATGGACACAGAACACTGTTCTTGCTCACAAGTCTTGAGGCTTTTCAATCTGTAAGGCAACAGAGGTAACTTATATCCTCTGCAATAGCAACTAATGAGCTGATCAGTTGTACAGTTATTTACTGTTATTAAAAAGGGATTGTCACTATGGCAACAGGAGCAACTACCAGATTTGATTTCTCCAAGACACAGAATGCCTCTTGCAAGTGCTCACAGTGGACTAACAAACAATCAGAGCTTTCCATGGGGTCTCCTAGGAAATATTTTCACTTGTTTTCCATTGCAGAAAGTTCTGCTGAATGATAGTTATTGTTTTGACTGCATTCATCACACTCTGACTCCTCAAAAAGAGGGAGTGGCCTAGAGTTATAAGACTTGGGGTGTCTGTGGGACTAAATCCCAAATGACAGCAGTTTGTGCCACTTTTCAGGGCTCCACTCCACTGTTCTTATTTCAACTCAGCTTTCTTCCAGCTCACATCACTCTCTAAGGAGTCAGGGCTCCAGCCCTAGACACTGCACCCTCCTAAGGGCTGAAACTCTTGCTTTTAACAAAGATCAAGCCAGCATTCCAGTTCATTATGCAACACTATGCAAAGCTCTTCCAATACTGTCAAGGGGCCAGAACAGGTAGCAGAATAAGTAACAGTGTCAAAAGTAATGCTGATGCATTTTTATGCAGAAAGAGACTTTCACATGACAATGACACAGATAGATGGGAGAGTGCCTGCAAGAATAGCAATTCTGTCCCTATCTGCATGTTTCTGTCTCCGCGTTGTGCTGAATATAGGCAGCCTGGGGATGCAAAGCTGACCAGTATAGTTTATTGACTAGATAAATCTAATTCCAAAAAAAACAGCAGACTGCCTCTTGAAATGGCCTGTTATTTATGATTTCCATCAGGTTACGTATATTTGTAACCTAGTATTTCTGATGAAAATTCTGCCACAAAGCAGCAAAAAGAGACAGTTTAAGTCTCATTAAAATGTTCTGATTTGAGGGCAGATATTCAGACTTCATCCCCCCCAACTTTGCCCCAGTAACAATTTTACTGAAGATGGAGAATAGAAGCAATTTTTAATTCCATCCAGTAAGGAAAAACAAGTAACAGCAGTGATATATTAAAAGCACGCCTTTAAAATTCTTCAACTTTTTAGCTCAGAACTCAGAACCCAATCAGTAGTTCATGGATAACAGAGGAAGAACTACCTGTACCTGCAGTGAGCTCCTGACATATATTTGTGAAGTATACTGGTGATTGGGACCAAAACAAACCTTAAGAGTTCTGGAACACTAACCCAAGCATGATTCTGCTTATCCCTTCTGAAGAAATACCTGCTTGCCTGACTTTCCTATCTTGTGGGGTAATATAGTACCTTGCAGACCCTTCTTGCAACTTACTACTGTTTTCACAGAAAAGAGAAGCGAAAAAGGGACAGTTGAGTGGTTCCCTTCTCTCTTCAGGACAGTCCCCTGGCCCTTTCAAGGCTCGTGCAGGAGCTCACCAGTAGCCTCTGCACCCTGGGGAGGCAGGTGGAAGTCTAGGTGGCCAAGATGATCAAAGCAGTGGAGCATCTATCTATCTATCTATCTATCTATCTATCTATCTATCTATCTATCTATCTATCTATCACCACACTGTTGAAAATCACTGGGCTACAGGGCACAGAAACAAGAATGTCTCTAGCAGCAGAGCCAAATGTAGGTCGAGAGGTCAATGCTCTGAAATTCATTATGTCAAGAGATCAGTGTTACATTCATCACAGAAACAGGCACATCCTAAGAGTAAGATATAAATGTCTCCAAGAGTACAAGGAAATTATTATGTTTCAAAGTCATAACACTAGAGGCCAGACACCAGTGGCCTAGACACACATCATTTGGGCTGATGTACTGCATGGTAGGAACATAAAAAACCAAGGTACAGTTTCCAAGTGAGCAACATTTCTCTGGAAGCACTTACATTGTGAAAGATGAAACTATTTCATCCTTCGGGATGTTGTAACACTATACAGCACTGACCTGACACAAGAACGTTTTGTCAACTCATCCACCAAGGCAGACTTCTCTCTTGTTCCTATTTTAAAGGATTCTGCTGCACTATACACAACACATTTCTTCCCTATACGTTTTACTTCTTTTCCTCCAAATCTGAGATGTCTTAAGCAAAAAGTACCTTGTTATCAACACTGTTTTCTTTTGTGCAAGCGTATGTCAGTCCCCATTTGTCTCCCGCTGAAAAATGTGGATGAGCCTTTCCAAATTTGGCCCCAAGGCCTAGGCACAGCCTGACTTACCTTCCTGCTTCTGACAGTTCCAGTTAAAAAACAGCTTCATCTTAAGAAAAATGTAGAACAACTGGAATGAAAAGCAGCCTGTGTCCTCTGCCCTAGAGAATCCCAGGGACTCCCATGCTAGACAGAAGCACTCCTGCTCACAGTTTGCTCAACAGCCACATTAGCAGGCAGCTACCTTGGCAAATCAAACCTTGGAAGCAGGAAAAGTGGCCTCAGAAGTGGTATGCTCTGCCTATCTTCCAACTCTGTAGTCGCTTTTTGTTGTGACAAGATGGGGAGAACAAACAAAGAGTTTGGTTTTGGTTTAGTTTTTTTTTTTTTGTTTTTAATTAAATTAATTCAGCCAAACAAGCGAAGGCATGTTCAGGTTTAGAAGGCAAAGTGTTCCTTTTTGAGGAAAAGGACATTCTCAGCTCAGGAAGTTCTCTGAGCTGAAAAACAGAGGACAGGAGAACACTCAAGGCAATTTATTACCCTTCCCTAAGCATTCATGTAGACCATTGCTGGAGTTGGAGTACTCTTAATATGGATATTATTAATCAGGCCCTGGCATGACAGATCTGATGCAGCTTAGAGAAGTTAGCTGGAAGATGTCCACCTGTAAAGTTCTAGAACATGGACAAAACAGATTTCACTTCAACAGCCAAGACTAGTAATAAGATTCCAGAGGTTGAAATCTTCTTTCCAGGGTCATTTTGTCTTAGAAGCTTAGCGGCCTTAAGTTTGGAAGATTTAATTGAAGCAAGGGAGAGTCATTGAAGCCAATAAAACAGTGCCCTACCTTTTCACTGGTCACTTACAGTAGCCCCACTATCCAGAGAGTTGAAAATCAAGTATCTGCCTGGAGTGGAATTTTACATGTAGATACCATCAACCCTGCCCTTCCTTCCATACAACTAACAACCTCATTAGACCCAAGGCTGTCAGGCTACACAACAAAATGCCTAGAGTGAACACAGACTGAGGATTAGAAGCCTGGTAACCCCATGAATAAGTGCTGAAGCACACAAAGAAGTACACAGCTTCTCCAAAGGAAAATTATTAGACCAGCATCCTTAAGTGAAACCCACAAGGACAAGTCAAGGAAAGAAGCTCTTCCTTGAAAGTCCTGCCAACTGAAGGGGATTACTCCCACTAGTGGGGTAGGAATTCCTATAGGAGGCCGAGTAAACTGCATTTTGGGGTTGTGCAAAACTTAGTGTGGAGTGTTCAGGTGCAGGACTCTGGAATCTATCCAGGAGAAAGAGGACAGCAGCAAATGAGTTATAATAAAAGCTTCAGGTGGGAATTTGTATCTTACTAGACATCACAGGAAGCTATAGAAAACAACCTCAGGTTGCTCTGAGATCAGGAGAGCTTATTTTAATTCCTTTCAGTAGGAAAATTCCAGCAGAAAACATAGTCTGAAGTTTTGACTGAAAGCACTCGAAGTGGAAAGAGTAAATAAAATAATCAAGTGTCACAGCCTGACTTAAATAACTGGGCATATGAAACTGCTTGTTTTGTAGAAGCACCATTGTACACTTTGGTCTAGGTTTTCAGAGTTATTTACCCTAAGTCCCTTTTTTTACATGCAATCAAGTAATAATTAAATTTCAGTACTCAATGCGCAATGCAAGTGCCTTACAATTTTCTGTGCGTAATTAAAATTACAGCCAAAATGGCAGCTGTGGATATGAATGCAATGTTTCAGCATTAAGCTTAATATCAGCAGGCAGGAGAGTAATTAGTTACTGGGCATGCAGTTTTTTTCTTAAATGGCAAAAGCATTAATTATTATTTCTTCTAGGCTCTAATAGACAGATACCTCCCAGAGTACATCTAAAGATTGATTTCAGTTCAGGTATTATTTTATACAATTGAAACTCAGGCTTAAAATTAGCTACCACCCAGGGAGTTGGTAATGACTGTTATTCCTGGTGGGTTGGGGTTTTTTTCCTTAAGAAGTAAATACCATACTCTTGAGGAGTAACTCACAGAAGGCATTAGTGATTCTGCTCTGCAGTTATCAACAAATGCACTGATTTACCCAATTCAGCAATTCTTTCCAAAGCAGGTCTTTTTTAAAGGTTCCCTGGCTATCCCATGAGTGTTCATCCACGCTGTGTTTAATACACACTACAGGGTTTTTTACCAGCAATTTATAGGATTGACCAAGTTAAGAGGAAGGTTACTCAAGCAAAAAACCAACAAAAAAACAAAGAGACAGAGCACACAGATCAGCAGCAAAACTTCAGACAGGTCACAGAATGACAATAAGGGCGTTGCACTCTTTCCAATTTCAGCACCGTGGAGTCTATTCCCCATTTCACCCAGGCAATACATGCTTGACAGAAGCCTTCTTTGTGGGGGAAACTTTCATAAAAGCCACACACATAGCAGAAATTATATGGTAACAATCCAGGGCCAGTAGGAAGAAACAACGGACTTTCCAGATAGGCACAAACAGGAAACCCTTCCATGATTCAGATGTGGATCCACCTGAGGAGTCTTGCATCTGGGAAAGAATAACCCCATGTACCAGTAGAGGTTGGGGATTGACTTGTTAGAGAGTAGTAGAGGGGAAAGGAACCTGAGGTCCTTGTGGACAGCAGGATGACCGTGAGCCAGCAATGTGCCATCATGGCCAACAAGGCCAATGGCATCCTGGGGTGTATTAGAAGGGGTGTGGTTAGTAGGTAGAGAGAGGTTCTCCTCCCCCTCTGCTCTGCCCTGATGAGACCACATCTGGAATACCATGTTCAGTTCTGGGCATCAGAGTTCAAGGACAGGGAACTGCTTGAAAGAGTCCAGCACAGAGCCACAAAGATGATTAAGGAAGTGAAGCATCTCCCTTATGAGAAAGGCTGAGGGAGATGGGTCTCTCTAGCTTGGAGAAGAGGAGACTGAGGGGTGACCTCATTAATGTTTATAAATACATAAAGGGTGAGTGTCAGGAGGATGGAGCCAGGCTCTTCTGTTATTCCCAACGATAGGACAAGGGGCAACAGGGGCAAGCTGGAGTGTAAGAGGTTCCACAGAAACATAAGGGAAAACTTTTTCACTGTGAGGGTGACAGAGCTCTGGAACAGGCTGCCCACAGGGGTTGTGGAATCTCTTTCTCCAGAAACATTTAAAACCCACCTGGACACATTCCTATATGACCTGCTCTAGGTGGTCCTGCTCCGGTAGGAGGATTGGACTAGATGATCTTTTGAGGTCCCTTCCAACCCTTAACATTCTGCAATTCTGTGATTGTCACCCACCACAGTCTTGTAAACCACACACAGCCAAAGCCCCTGAGCTCTGAAGCTTCCATACCACAGGAGCTCTACTGCTGCTACACAGCATGAATTGGTGCCCATAAACTGATATGCCAAGGACAGCACTTTATCCCTCAGCCCTCAGTTCCTGCCCTTTGCCAAGGCCACTGTTACCACACAGCAGTTCTCAAAGAGGAGCCTCCAAGATACATCACTCCCTGCCATGTAATAAACTTGGGAATAGCACAGGTGACCCTTGCTAGGGAATTCAGGCTCCCACTCTGCCCCCAGATGACTGGTCTTACAAAAATCATTATACTGATTTCCAGAATCACAGATACATTTAAGAGTACAAAATGCTTTCAATGTTTCAATGGCATAGCGGCAACATTCAAAGGGGGAAGGTATAGTAGTAACACTACTTATTCAGCTGCCACTACCAAAAAAAAAAAAAAAAAAAAAATTCCCACCAGCAGAGCAAGAAAGGAGTTGTTCAAGACAAGATCTTGTATCTATTACCTGTATTTTGCATCACCATCAACCTTCCCTGTGCATATACACACACTGAAGGTTTTGTTTGCTCCTTCCAAGGTTATTAAGTATTCCCTGCACTGTTTCTAGACCTGTAAGTCTAGTAAGTTGTATAAACAGATACAGATTCATGCTTGATAAAAGACTTCACCATTGTCGCCTAATGATTGTTTGTACTAATTAAAATACTGTATGCGGATAGAGTCACTCTAAGTGACACTAGATTGAAAGCACCTAAGTAATTCTTCATAGTGTTAAAATATGCAGGTATGTTTCTCAGCATCAGAATATCTCCTTTCTAATTTAGAAGTGAATTAGGCACTACTGCAAGTCTGTGACTCAAAGATAATTGCAAGACACTTTTCCTGGCTTCTTGTGTTTTCAATTTCTGATTGCTGCAAGTTTAATGGCAGCTGTAATTCTCTGTGCCGCCCCAGAAGTCCCCAAGGGGCAGGACACAACGCCAGTTTCTCAGAAGTAAACCATTACACTTGCTTGCTATGAAGATCAGAAAGTAGAATAAATGTGAAATGGAATGTAATTAAGAACTCTCTTGCCAAGAACCAGTTCCTCCAGGACATTATTTGGAATGTCTGAGTATTTTGATGAAAGCCAGTGAAGACTAGTCCCCTGGCCAGGTACCAAAGGCTACCTCTCATGATGATTACTTCAAAATTAAGAATCCCCATCAGTTACCGACTCACTGTCGATAATGCTGACGCACAGAAGTTTACTAAGTTGCTTAATGTTACTGCAAGCAGCCTTCGGAGCCAGAGTGGCAGGACCAGCACTGAGGGGCTTGTTTCCCTCAAGCCAGGCTACCCGTGGCAAGTGGTGCAACCCCCTAGCTGGTCCGGTGGCCCTTGTGAGGGAGGCCAAGCCACAGCCCGCAACTGAAACACCTCAGGAGCAAACAGGCAAGGTAAGTCACCTGGAGGGAGGAAACGCTGTGAGCAATTGGTTGTGCGGGCAGCTATGGTAGCAATCCAAGCAAAAACAGTTGTTCAAAGAAACGTGGTGACCCAGACAGAGGTCTCACATAAACATGCAGGTGTCCAGGTCTCTGACTGCAGGGAGAGCTGCAGCCTGGCACTAGTAATGGATGGCAGCAAAGACAACGCCTATGTTTGATGGGACCAGGTGCGTGACCTGCTCAGCCTGGTGGCTGAACTGACAGAGAAGATGGAAGGGCTGAGGAGTATCAGGGAGTGTGAGAGAGAGATAGATTCGTGGACTGAGAACCTACCATCCCTGAGGCATAAGCAGCAAGGAAAGGCTTCACAAGAAGCGCAGGATCCCCTACCATCTTGTAGCCAGGTTAACAGAGGGGACCTAAGAGATGGGGGGGAAATGGAAGCTGGTCCCTTCTCAGGGAGGCAAGCAAATCCCTTCCCAGCCTCCCATGCCTTTCCAGTTGACACCACACAACAGGTGTGGGGCTCTGGAAGTTGAGGACCAGGCAAAGGAAGATTCAGATGTGGATCCACCTGAGGAGTCTTGCATCTGGGAAAGAATACCCCCATGTACCAGTAGAGTTTGGGGATTGACTTGTTAGAGAGTAGCAGAGGGGAAAGGAACATGGGGTCCTGGTGGACAGCAGGATGACCATGAGCCAGCAATGTGCCCTCATGGCACTGCAGGGGGGCTGGACTAGATGACCTTCGGATGTCCCTTCCAGCCCTCGCCATTCTATGATTCTATGAGATAGGTTAGAATAAGGAAAGACAAATAGGCTTTTCAGAATCTAGTCCCTTGGCCAATTTCTCATACTGAAGTTTAGAAAATAAGCAAAGCATCTGTTTGGGTTGGGGTTTTGTTTGTTTGGTTTTGTGTTGGCGTTTTTTGTTTAAGAAAAAAAAACAACTCCCTGTAGTGCTCAATAGCCTTGAGCAGCTGTTTGCAGTCACTTGAGGAGAAAGGGAAAAAAAATAAATCCTGTTTTATGAGATGATTGAGATCTATTAGAGGACAGCAGAAGCAAAATTGCAAGTAAGATCTTGGTACTGAATTGTTGTAAATCTGTAACAAACCCATATAATGGGGATTAAAGTGTAGCCACTTAAACTTACTGCAATTAAAGACAATAAACAACATCATCAAAACTCAGTCAATGCAAGAAACTTCTGAGAACAATTCCACGAGCCCACACCACAACAGATAATTTCCTATTGTAACCATGCACTGAACACCCAGACCACACCACTCAGTTTCTGTTAAATAGTAGAGAGCACATCCATACAATGCCTGAGCGTTCCCCTTACTGAGTCTCTTCAGCTTTGAAGCAAGCCAGCACAGAAACTATTGGAAGTACCTGGGAAGGGCTCAGTCCCCACTGCCTGCACATTCTACTGAGTCAGCAAAATTCAGTGCCATGCCCAGAAACAACTGGACTGCCACAGGTGCTGGCTGATCATCTCTCCTCGGACATAAAGCTGTGTTGTCAGGAATAATCAAAGTATTTTAAATGGTGTTCTTGACCAAGCAAAAGCTTCATGTACTCAATGGTGCCAAGGTATTAGAAAACAGAATTCCAGATCACCTTGCAGCAAGCACTTCAGTGACTCTTCTTCATCTTCTCCCTGCCTACACAGCCACCACCTTAGCTATTCCTCAAGCCTGAAATTCTTCGATTTCTTTGAAGTACATAACTCCCTTAAATACACAGTAAGGTTTTGTTGTACACAGGGCCCTGTCATCACAATATCTGAATAATTATAGATCACTTCTAACTCAGAAGAAAGAGACTAAAAGATGAAGAAACAAAAACTCCTTTTGAAGTAAAGACAAACACACTTGCAGGGGAGAAAACATGGAGGGAAATGGGGCCCCCAGCAGAGGAATACAACAGAATTATACAAACACCACATCAGTGCAGGTTGAGCACAAACATCATTGCCAAGCTCACCACACACTGCCTCCCAGCTGTAATTAAATTCCCTGAAGCATACTCAAGTACAAATAGATCCTGCATCTCCTCAAAACACAATCAGCTGCAACAAAGCTTAAGGGTCCCAGAGACACACAAAATGAAACCCAAATTTGGGACTTGAAGTTATAAAAGAGTAATGCCAAATGAGAAAAACAGGGTACTGGAGAGGCCAAAACTAGGGAAAGAAGAGTAATGGGGGCATGTTATTTTAAAAGAAAATAAAAATGTTACATATTAACCTATTGTAAAGCTCACTGTCACCTTCATTCACTCGAAGTTTCACATCAGCTCAGCCAATAAGTGCAGAGCTCTCTCACAAGTCACTCCATGGTCTTTGCTTGGCAGGGTACGAAACTGTAACACAGCAACTTTCCATACTTTGTCTGCACAAGGGCTCTAACAGTTTGCAGACAACAGTCACCTCTGCTTACAGCACCCCGGGCAGGCAGTCTCCCATAATGAAGATGCCTGTTCAAGATAGAACTAATCCTATACATCAATGCTGCACCTGTAAAGTCATAAAAAACCAACAGGAGCTGACATATCCTAATACCAAAACAATGAAGATGACATGGGTGTTTGTACTGTCCTAGCCAGACTTGTTGGCTTCACTTCTTTTTGGAATGGCCTGAATGCCTGTAGAAATACACACCACCTTAATGACATTTGTTGTGAATGCGCACTAAGGATAGCTTTGACCAGCAAGTTTTGAAATGCTGGAACTTAACAGTGGCGACTTGGACATGCTTGAGCAGAATTTGTGCCCAGACTATCACAGGTACTCCAGCGACTCTCAGCTGGACCTACCATTCACAAGAAACTCATGCAGGGTGATTGTCATTGGGGCACCATTTTGTCAGGTCTTGAGATGACCAATGTAACCTTCAGAACGCTTTAGCCTAAATTTTAAGAGAAAAAGAGCATTCCACTTGAAAGAATAAAAAGTTTTGCTCCTCCTGCCTTATAAAAGAGCCTGAAGAACATCACATGGAAGCTACACAGATGGCATATACTATTAGAGAATAAAGGAGATGTAGTTAACAGGCAGAGTCTTAGTTTATAAGGAGACCTACAGAAGGTAAGGATTTCACCACAAGCCTCCTGCAGCTCTGGAGGAATTAGAGTGACTGATTAACACACACACACCCTGTACTTTTAAAAAAAGGGCATTTAGCCTGGCATAGTTTAGCCAATGAAAGGAACTGAACAGATCACTCAAAGCTGCAGTCTTTTTTCAGGTTTACTGACCAGTTCTGGGTAGAAACACAGAAGAGTGACACCACATTAAATAAACTCTTGCTAGAGGGAGAGGAAAAAAAAAAAAGAAAACATTTCTTAAAGAAACAGTCAGGTAAGCACATGTTCATAAATCACATCTGACATGCATGGAAAATACAGCTTTATTTTTTTCCATGCAGTAGGATTTTTTGTTTACAAACAGAGTAAAAACAATTACCTTCAAGTTAAAGTCAACCCTTCCAGAAAAAGGGAAAACACACCTCTTTATCAGATTAGAAGTAACTACCAAAATAATAAAAGGATATCTGTGCTTGCCATGTAGTTCCTTTTGAAATGAAACAATCTACTGTCACCTGCTACACTCTAAATAGATCCCTGCAAAATACCCAGAACAGTTAACTATTCCCTGCATGAGACCTCCCACCTGTGTCTGCAAGAACTACAGGCATTTCAACCTCTCCTCAGTTCATACAACTGAACAAATAGGTATCACAAGATGCATTCCCCATATTCACTTGTAGTATTTGGGCCTAAGCTTAACTACCCATAAAGGCCTTTTCTTCACCCAGTCCACTGGTGTGCACTCAACAATCTATCAATACTACATGTCTGGTAGTTATGTAGGTATCAATATCTACATATTTCTGAAACAGAGACGGCTCTGCCCAAACTTGTGTTCCTTCCATCCATGCACATACATAACATGTCCGGCATATCTAAGCCAGAGTTCACCAGGAGAAAGAGGTACAGACGCACACTCTGTGACAAGGGAGGAAGAGCTTCAGGTATACTCCTCCACAGAGATCCAGGAGTACTTCTTCCTCAGCAGCTCCTCAAGCCCTTCATTATTCATAGCTATGTATCTGCCATGCTTCCTGTTCAAGTCTAATGGCCACACCCACATGCATCCACTCCTTCATGCAACACAGTTTTTTATAAGCATTGCTAAGTATTTACCAATTTGCTCAACTTTTCAAAGCTTACTTGATGAACAAGGTCTTCACCCAGTCAGACCATTACTCACACAGCAATGTTTGCTAGAAACCAAAACAACATATTATTCATACCGAATTCTTCCCTTTTGTCAGCCTCATCCCTCCAACACCTCATTTTTTCTCTTTAGCCTAGCACAGCATTTTCCTGAAATTGGGCATAAAGCTAACTTTTTTTTATGATTTACTGATTTACTTCTTTTAGAGGCCACTTGGTACATACTAGATTAAAGCAAACCTACCACATACATACCAAAAAATAGCCTTATTTCCCCTCACTGTCATCACATTATCCTTTCTCTCTTTGAGAAAGACCCACTCCCCACTGGGTAACACACTCCATTTATCACAGCCTGCAGAGAACTCCGTTACAGGACTTGGCTGTATGTTGTAGCACCCCACCGTCTGCTCTGCAGGTTACAGAGGAGTGCAAGTGTATAATTAATTATGCCCTAATGCTTAACATATCGACTTTCATCTATTAATCACCTGAATAGTCAAACTGAACCAGCTTGAAAGATGTCTATTGCATTTCACTAACCTAAAACTGGGATACAAGTTTTGGCTCCTCATATTACATAGCTAAACAAAAGCCTCTGGCTACTACTATAACATGCTGATAAAACAAAGGGTTTATTTGGTTATGAATTAATGATTCACAAATACATTGACAAGGAAGTGTCATTTAGCATACAAGGGAAAAAACCAACAGCAGAAAATACAATATTCCTATCTCCGATACAACAAGACATTCTATCACTAATTGATTTGCACTATTTGTATGTTACCTTCACTTTTTGAAAAGCACTTTGATGCATTCTTTGCTCTTCATGTCCTATAAAGCTTGTTGTGCTCTAAGTTCTACAGCCACTACTCTGAAACTAGAATAAATCTGCCTGCCAAGTTCAGTGGATAGCAGAAGAGCTCCACTCATTTGTCAGTCTCCAGCTCAGAGTTCATCCTGTATCTTCCAACATCTTAGCCATTCCAACTAAAGGTTGGATGACAACTGAAGTGCAAATCTAACAATTAAAACAAGATATACTGAAGACAGATAGCACTACTTCTGCAGCTCCCGTCAAAAACACCAGGTAAAACAGATCTTCAGCACAAGCTCTGTAACAGTTTATTTTCCATTCTGAGAAAAATAAAAGGACATGGGACAAGAAGAATTTCCTGTGATACTCCTGCCACGTATTTTGCAGATAAACAGTCTGATTCCTTGCCTTTATTGAAAGTCCCATCTATGAGAATGTTTCCTTTCAGGAGCACTGATGCACTATCCTAACAGGAGTATCTGAAAGACCTGATACTGGACCATAACCCACTTTTGAGCTTTCCCCAAGACTATTTCCTACAAAGGTGCAATTTGCTGAACCTCAGAACTACCTGTAATGGAGGCACCCACAAACCAACCAGCAGCCCCTATCCAAAATGGGGGTTTATTGCAACTAAAGTCACCCAGCACTCCTTCTGACCAAACACAAGTTCAGATGTGTTGGGAACTAACTACTGCACAACTAATTCTTAAACTTTAAGGAAAGATGAACCAAGATGGGCACACAGTCACTTATCAAGGGGAAACCTCCCCCAGCAGAGTACCTGAGAAACCACTCACCCAAAATGAGGGAGGGCAAGGCTCAGTCAATCCATGGAAGCATCCTTGGATGGCATGTCCAAGGAGAGAGTCCAACTGCCAGCCCCGCTGCTCTGCGAAGAGCCAACTCCTCCAGCTCTCAGGCAGGACCCCATTTACACCCTAGTCAAGGGTGTGCTGTGGTCATTCTGATTGGTGGAGGGGACAAGCCCAGACAAGCAGAGCCCCCTAGTCTGTTTATTAAGGGATCCAGACCAAGATGCCAGTTAAGCACAGGGAGGTGCAGCTTAATGGCTGAGGCACCAAACTGCTCCAGCACACCATGTTTGCTTTGTCGGGGGGGCTGCACCTGCCACACTACCCCAGTGAATCTTGGTATAAACATTCCTACTGAATTCATTTTTTTTTAAGGGGAAAAGCCTAGGGATCCCTCAAGTCACTGCAGGTTTTAGTCACTATTTTGAAACTATGCAGAGCCAGGCAGTAATCTAAGAAGACAATGCTTGCTTTACATAGACTATTAAGAGCACCTGGAGACAAATAGCTTTTAGTTATAGAATCCCTTCTGTTTCAAGAAGCAAACAAAACAATGCTTGAAAGCTTTGTCACATCTACCTTGTGAGGCTTGGCTAGAGCTCTGTTACAGGCACAACACCTGGGAGAGAGGATTAATCCCCAGCACATGAGATCCAGAAGAAGTAGAGCTCCAAAACAAGTACCCTAGCCTACAGGTTAAGACAGTTTCTGTAGAAATTACAGGAGATCTGGTCCTTCTCTTCCTTCATTAAAACAGTATTCAACACAGTAAGAAGCATACATGTATATGTGGCAGTTAGCCAGTTACTTTTTTGATGCTGGATAAAGAGTTCCCAAATCAAGCCTTTAAAAGGATTCCACAGCATGATCTAGCATCTAATTTTCCTCAGGACTAATTATGAATTAGCTGTAGTTCATCACCATCACCTAACCAAGGCACAGTACTTTCACCTATGCCATTCAGCAACACCCAGCAGACAGATAACATGTCTAGGAAAATCAGTAGTTACTAAGAGTAAGTTCAAACTTTTAATGTGTTTAAGTACCTAAACTACATCCATACAAGAATTTTAGTCAACTTCTTCCCTCCCACCAGCAGGATCCTGTAAAGCACCTACCTCTAACCGCACATTATCCAAAGGGCACCTTCTTTCCTCAGGGACTCATAGAAAAATGTAACTATTCTTTCACAAGCCAAAACTCACCTTCTTCCTTCAGATTTCATCTTCTTCCGTGTACTGGCTTATAAAGCCAGTAACTCAGTTTCACCTGAAGCTGGGGTGAGGTCTCATTTTGCAGGTGAGAGCAATGAGGTATTCTGGGAGACCAAGCCACATGAACAATGTGAAATGCATAATATAACACTGATAAAATATGATTCTTTTTACAGAACTAAGGACAAAGTGCATTGGAAGGTGACCTTAGGAGAAAAGGACTAGGTCAGTCAATGCTGATACTTGTAGCACTTAAGAATTATGAGTTAGATATAGATATGTCCTTCCCAAGAGGTACAGGATTAACTGAAGAATAGGATTAGACTAAAGGGAAAGGAAGTTCCCAGACTAGCTGATCTCCCAAAAACTGACACAAGAAGGCTTTGTATTTTCTTCTCTGCAGGAAAAATGTTCTTTGGATGAAGTTAGCAGCTAAATGACAACAATGTAACAATACTAGCTAATGGAATTTGCAGGCTCAATAAGGATAGCTGCATGACAGAGATGCGGTTAGGTGATCTGATGATACTTTTAACACTCGGGCACAAGAGAGAGGAGACAAGCAGTGGCTGGACTGTGATTCACCTGTGTAAATCTTTATTCTTCAGGTTTTCTTCCAGGAATTAGCTATTCATAGTTAGCTGCATGCTTCTTTTTAGGTGTCATGAATGTGTTTTGTAGAAGAAATATTTTGAGTGTCCTTCTGGGTCTGCTACAGACAACAAAAGCATTTCCACAGACTTTCATGGGCCTTAGTCCTAAATAAATCATAAGGATTTCTAAGCTGTCTTTTACTTAACCTCTTCTGGGGAACCAACCCCCTTTGAAAATGATTCAGTTTTTCTAGGACCCTGCAGCCTCCATGAACTCATGTCCCATCTGCTGCCAGTGGGATCTCAGATTAAGGCTCAAGTTCTCCACCTGTGAGAGTTACAGCAGGTCTTTTTCTTAACATCTACCAACATGTTTTCTTTCTTACTACACTACTACTACACCTTCTTACTACTACTACTTTATCTACATGGTAAAGAATGGCTCAAGCATTTTATATCACACTGAACTTGGTTTTAGGTAGGACTCATCTCCATGTATTATGCAAAGAAGATTTTGCCATAGCAATAGAACCCTAAAACCCCCCACAATATCATTACCAATCTTTTCTCCTCTAGGCTCAACCCACCCAACTTCCTTACCTTTAACTTCCCCTTTAAGTTTTCCCATTGCTTACAGAGAAACTTTCCCCTATCCCTTTCTCTTAGCTTCAAATGCCTTTTTGTTGTGATTATCTAACACAGAATAGTTTAATGTTTCATCTTTGCCTCTTACCCAGAATTAATTATTTTATGTTCCACACAGAGTATTTTCTTTGATTAATTAAAACACACACACAGGAAACTATACAGTAATTTTATTGCTGTTTTCTACTAAATAGCATTTTGTGTTCTGGATATTATCTGGCAAATGTGCAGTTCACTTAAGAACTGCAATACAGAATTGAAAATTAATATAAACTAGTTAATATTGTAGCAAAACTAACATCAGTGCCATCATTTACAAGGCAAGTCATGACACACTCTACATTACTCAAGGTATCTGGCTTTTTTTGGTCTGTTATAACTGCTGCAGAATTAAAATACGGTGCACGGTTTTGATGACATAATAGAAATGCATCAGGCTGCCTACCCATTGCCTGAATGGGTGTGGATAATTTATCATTCAAGGGATGCATTTAAATCCTGTGTGCATTGTTATTCTAGGTGCAGTGGGTGAAACCATACATAACAGACCCCAGTGTACCTACCTCTGCCAGTGTTCTATGCCTTGAACCTCATGTCTGTGTAAGGAAAACTGAAGAATTTAGAGAACAAACCCAGTCACAAGAGCATGATTTTGTCTATAAGGTCCATACCTCTTTCAAACTCCACGTCTGCCCCCAGAAAGGAAGCAAAAGCAACTCTTATGCCAAAATCAGTGTGAGCCAGAGGCTCAGCTACTAAAAGATGTATGGCTGTGCAAATACAGACTGCACGCACAGATACAGGGCTAATTTATACCGAAAGTACAAAATAATCATATGTTAAATTCATTGTACCTGCAGTTTCAGGCCTAAATTGTGAAAGTTAAAGTCTTTTTGGTTTGTTCAATATTTCAGTGGCACTTGCTACTGCTGCTATTAAAACATTGCTGAGATTGATCAGATGCTTTAAATATCACAGACAAATCTTCAGTCACCATTCCTGTTCACACTATTTTCTAAATAGTATCTGAAAGAATTTCATTTTTATTTTCTCAGCAAAGTGTGAAATTGTTTTCAACAGTAATTAGCACATTGTGCAGCAAGTAGGAATCAGTATAGCAATTCACATTGTAAAACCCCCAACAATCCACAAGAGAATGGATTTTGAAACAAATTGCCTAAATCTTCGTAAGGTCTTGAGTCCAGATAGGCAGAGAAAATTACCACAGAGATTTAGTGTGAGCTACCATCAAAATGTTAAGTCATATGCAGGAATCTACTGTAATTAAATAAAAATTATCTGTCTTTGCTATGAAATGATAATAAATAGCCTGTGGTGACGAAGATACACAGCCTAACTCTCCTGTACCTGTAATTTTCCTCTTCTTGGAAAATAAGAGAAAGCTCAGAGATGTTTCCAAGAGCTGCAGGCAGACAACAAACAAAACTGTTTCTCCACCCTGCTAACACAGGGGCCATCAGCTGGATTTGGACTGAAGAGAAGCTTTCCAACATCTCAGGAAAACACACAAACAACTGTCTGATGCTGGGCAAGCAGGCGTGTTGTCAGATGTATTTCAGCATTAATAATCATGGAAGAAAAAAAGCTGCATTTTTTTATGTGAAGTTTTTCACTAACATTTAAATGATGTTTTAGTGTGGAGGGCGCGGGAACCAAATGGTTCTCTCCCTCTCATTCTTTATTTCATTTTGTCTCAGCTTTGAAAGTGGTGTTTTTTAATTAATTTTCTGCTCTTCCTAAGTTCCCAAGTAAAATGCTTATTTAAGGCTATTCCTTTCTCTTTAAACTTCAGGTATTTTATAAAACTTATTCTTTCCAGCTGTTACAGGCGTCTTCAATAAGGAAGCATATACTTGACCTTCCAGTCTCTGTAACAGAAGAGAGACACAAATTAGCTCCCCAGAGCCAGCTGAAAATTCAAATACTACCAAACATTTGGTAAAATCCCCTCCAGAAGCAGTTTCGTCAAAGCACCCACCATTCATCTCGAAGGGAGTGACTGACCTGGGCTGGGAAATTCCTTGCTTGTGTGCCAGGATCCCCTCTGAGGTGTGTAAGACGTGGCAGAAGCTAGCCTCCTCCCAACTCCTGTGCACCTACAGCTGTGCCTCATAGCCCCCAGCTTCATGGGTCTTTTCCATCACCCGAGTCTTTGTTGCAAACTGGCTAGAACTGTTCAGTGACCAATTTATTTTCCCCGAGCTTGAAAACTTTGAAAATATCTCTTTCTAACCCCTGCCTAAGCCTGGTCCACACCTGAGCCACTCTTTTCCATCCGAAGTGATCTTACCGTCTTTTCATAAAAAACCCAATTGTGAGCTCTGATCGTTGGCTGTGGCCTTTCCTCCTGCAGCACTTGGGAGCATCTGCTCCATGACATTTTAGGCCAAAAAGAGAAAAACAGACAGATGCAGGCAATCATCCAAGAAAACATTGAAGGTACAGTTTAGTGGACTTTTACATCTAGCATATGACAGCAGTAGCTATTTCAGAAAGACAGGACTGCAGACAAAGCTATGAAATACTCCTGAGTAGTCAGTCCAGAAAACAGGCTACCTGCAGGGCAGGCCCAGGTCCACCCAGGTAGGGTTGCAGTCAGGCACATCTCCAGACAAGGACTAATGGCCCCTATCTGACTTTAAATGGATCTCCTGAGCCATGGGCAGGGGTGGGGGAGGCCCCAGGGGAGGCTGAGCAGGGACAGGAAAGGCAATTAGTGCCCTACAATTGGTGCCCTCGGGGGCTTGCCAGTGTGACCCATCCCTTCATTTGAAAGATGACATTTGCAAATGTTAATGTCAATATAAAAGCCAACAACAAATTACCATCAATTTTATGATCTCAGCAGCTTTATGAGATCCCCTTCAACTACATGAACACTTTGCTTTTTTGTATATATTTGATAGACAGTTTTCTTCCGTACAAGATTAAATGATCGAGCTAATTGCTCACAAATGTAGGGAGTCTTCCTCGCTCCTCATTAGCACTCAGTTCACCAGCTGACTGAATTATTGCTTGTAAGTACTTCTGGATTGATTAGCTCTTGCAGGGTATTTTGAGCTGTATGATCAATGTACATTAATTTCTGGATCTTAAACTGTAAGACACCAGAGAATTGGGCTCACAGAAATGCATTATTCTATGATTTATTACAATCTTTGCATCGTTTACATAGCTACTTCCTACCCCTAGGTGGAGCGAAATGCATATCCCAGTGTATCCATGTCCTGTTATACAGGTAATTAGGCACAGATCACTGACACCTCTGGAGTTTTCTCTCAGAACTGGAAGGTCAATCCAAACTATGCCAATTTTCTCCTGTTCTGCATCAGGTTTCTTTAACCAATAACTTGTTTCTTTAAGATTTACAAAGCCAGGAGATGTTCCCTTTGATTTGTGTGAGACAATCTATGCTTTGAGAATGCAAAGCCTTTAGTAACATCAAAACAACAAATCTGGATTTTCCAGCCGTATACTGTGTGAACAGGGTAGCATACACTATAGTTTCTGACCAGTATCAGGTATATACAAAGATTTCCTCAGAGCTGGCAGACCTGTGTGAATAAGGGGTTACAAGCTACCCTAGATGGTTTCCATTCTCTGCCTCTGGCTTTCCAGGCATCCTCAGGCCTCTCTCATGCCTCTGAATTCATTGACTTCATTTACCATTGCCCATCACTGGGGAATAAAAGTATTTAACAACATATTGCAAGGATGTGACAATCTTATAGAATGTTTTGGAAACCTAGCATAAAAGATACAAAAGAAATAGCAAATATTATTAATTTCTAATTTCCTATTCTGCAGAATGAAAAGTTATCAGCTATAGGGCTGATTTTGTACAGTTCATTGCAGCGTGCTTCCTTCTTTCAAACTCATCAGTGTTTTGGTGGAGAAAAATCACATTTAACATTGTGGGATTAACACTGTAAGATTTCCTAAAAGAGAGCTGCACCAAGGAATATTCTCTCTAGCACAAGGAGAAAGATTTGTGTGGATCAAACAATTCTCTGTTTTAAAAAAATCCTATACAGAGCCTGCCATTGATAGGATGAGCCATCCTAGGGCTGTTGCATTTTTCTGCTCCTGGATTTTCTGGAAGCAGCAAATCTGGCTTTTCTAGAAGTAACAAAAAGAAACAAAGCTATTTTTTAAATCTCAAATGACAGAAGATCAATGTGAAATCTGCAGGAATGCAATATTTCACGATCATAATAGAAGCCTTTTTCAAGAATAAGATTAAAGTACACCTTTCACACTAACTAGTAAAACAAATACATTCCTGCCTGGAGGTGAAAGTCTGTGATTTTTGCCAAGTTCTCCCCAAATTTATTCTGATGTTGCCATCATGCTACAATGAGTGGTTCTGAACATCACATTTGTTATTGCAGCAGCCTCCTGTGGTGAAAACCAGACAAAACACAATGTGTTCAGTCACATCTTCAAAGCAGGCATCACAATGAACATGCAGTAGTGCCACTTCACATGGAATAACCTGGAGTATTTAATATTAACCGATGTTGTGGGCATTTAAGTGGATTTCAGAAAAGCTACGAGAATCATAGAAAATTGGTAACCAAACATTCCCAGTCTGAGTTCCCATTCCAAAGTCTACCTAAAATGTGGCCTTAATAATTCCCCTTACTTGTCCTTATGGCAGTAATGTCCACTAATTCCCCAGATGGACTAGATCTTTCAAACCACAGTTACTACCAAGAACACCATATTTTGCTATGTCTGCAGTGCAGATAAGGTGGTCTTGTGTGGAGAAGGTCTCTAAGCACTGGAGAAGGTCTCTAAGCACTGACAAAGTTGAAAATAGAAGGTTTGGTCCTCAAACAAAGTCACATAGCAGACATCTAAGGGGACATGTGTAACCCAGAGCAGCTGATGGGTGGAAAAATTGTCATTGAAAGATAATTGCCTAATTAATTAATTGAAGACATATTAACATATGAGATTGAAGACTTGCAAGTGACATTGAAGATTTGTAATTGTCATGGCTTACAGCTACGAAAGTGAATCATTTCATATAACGAAGGAGCACATCTTCCTTCTTGCTATCTGCTGGTATTCTCAACTCCCAGGAGGTTCTGCCAGTGCTCACTCTTGGGGGTTTGTGATGAACTTCAGCCATTTAAATATTAGTCAAGCAGGATGTTCAAAGACACAGAAGGGATTTAGAGGCCCAGATTCCATTAATTTTAGAAGGAACTGAATGCTACAAAACCTTAGAGACCATCAACCATTTTACCCTCATTTCCATGCCTAAGATTTTCTTTCAATGAAAGCTCTTGGTAAGGAATGCCACAGGGGAAAGTCTTGATTTGCAGCTATTGCTGGAGAGAACTGATCTATTGCAAGCAATGAGTACCTGAGTTTTCTTTGTGGTTTCTTGTTAGTCCTGTTTTCTGTTCATATAGGTGATGTTTGTATCACTTCTGGGCTCTCTGTTGCAGGTGACAGCTGTAAGGTGGGCTGAGGAAGGATGATCTGTGAAAAATGTGCTAGCAGAAGCCAAGGGACAAATATTTTATATCACTTGCCTCTGAGAAGCAGAAAGGACTCTGTGGCTAAGGTTTACTGACTCTCCAACAAAACAATTTATCATTTTTGGTCATTCTCTCTCTGCTTGCTTCTGCCGGGTAAAGGGCTACTAGAAATGAAGAAAACAATAGCACAAGCTCACATGCATATTTAATTACTGATAGATCCAAGGCACTACCACAAACTTCAGATGTTTATCCTGATGATTCAAGGAGCATAACTGTTCAAACCAGAGATTTTATTTCAGCTTATTCTAAAGGTGAGGATTAGCCAGGGCAGCACCATTTGCCGTTGAGCTGCCAGGTCAGTCATAAGAGATTTTACAGGAATTTGCTAGGACCTTGGTATTTTACCTTTGTAAGTCCCATTGCAGAGAGAGAACTCCTACATAACACAGGCCTTTCTGAAGTGCAGTAAAATCTGGCACATGAGAGATTCACCTAGGGGGCTCCTGAATTACAGCTCTGCACAAAGAAACATGAAGCCTATCACTCTGCTCTGCAGTGTCATGCCTCCCCTCCAGCCCTGTGGTCACACTCCAGGGTGATCCTACCTTTCCACTCAGACCTAGAGCACCTTATTGGTCCCAGCAATCACAAGAGCCATGAGAGGAGACAGCTTTCACATGATTCAATTAGGTGGTTTTTAATAGTCCACAGAAAAGTGAACTTGAGGTGTGGTTTGAAGCAGTCATTATCCTTAGCAGACAGGCACTGTAAAGTCCCAGTGACAGCAACCTCATGTTCTGCCCTCTTCCTTATCCAGGTGACAAGAAACCTGATCCCATATCTCTCCTCTCAGGGACATTTTACTTGTTGCTTTCAGATGGTTCACTACATGAGCAGTGTTGAAAGAAAAACTATAAAACCCCTTTCTTCATAAAACATCTAAACAGGGACTTACTACAGAACAAATAGTAACAAGAAAACTCTGTCTGTCAGAGACTGGGGTCACAGCACAGCATGTTGGAGAGGAATTGGAAGGGACTGTTTGTTCCTGTACACAGAAAGGTGTCACATACAGGGCACATCCACACTGCCCAACTCTCATCATTGGTGAGGGCTGACTCCTGTTATGCTGCCTTTGACTGAGTCTCACTTCATATCATTACTTAAATCCTTCTCTAACGCAGAAGTAAAGGGTAGTACTGCCATTTGCTTAAAAATATTCGTGCAGCAATCTGAGACAGTGTGATTCCGTGCCCCCACCAACTCAAAGGTAGCCTGTGAAAATATTTTACGATCAGAAACAATAAACTTCACATCTATATAGACCACCAAAAAGCCTATTCCAGGCTAAATATCTCTTTCACATACAGCCATAGGCACCCCAGCATCTAATGCAAAGGAGCAGCTGCAAAGCAGGAATAGCAGTTACAAGAGAAGAGGAAGAGATACAGTGGTAAAATAGGTATCAAGTGGCATATGGAAGGTGAAATAGAGCTTTCCTGCACATAGCCTTATGAGAGGAAGGAGATAATCTAGTTAATGTGAATTGGGAAACCACTGCATGCTGGTCAGAGGAAATGCATGTCAGTTGGCCAGGGCAGGAGCAATTAACTCAAACGCTAATGAGCCTTTCAAACTCACTGCATTATTTGATGCCATGGTGCTGAGGGATACAAAAGATCATACAATAAAAGCTATCCTGTGGTTGAGCCTGTGCTGTCAGCTGTGAACTTCAAGATACAGGAATAAATTTCCCCTTTGCACAAGTTATTTAACTGTGGGGTTTCTTTGACTTGTGTCTTAGCACACACCCTGGCAGAGGCAGGATGACACAGACCCATTTTTCTTCCAGGAGGACAAATCCTGCATTGCTATACTTCACAGGAACTAGAGTGTCATGTTAAGAGTTGTGTTTATTAACTCTACAATATCACAGATAATTTGCATTGTTTCAACTCTTCTCATCAAACAAAATTCCTGGGTTCTTCCCTTCTTCTGGAAACCTGATTCCCTCAACTACTTGGAAGAGCTACTCTGCAGAATTAAAATCCTCCCTAGGGAGATTTTGTAGGTACAGTAACACTGTTTAAAGATTCCTGCCAGCTAGCTCATGTCATTCAAAAGCCTTCTGGAAATATTTAAAATGAGCAGACCGAAGAGGTGGAAGTAAGGGAAATGTGAGCATAGTGCAAACATACAAGTATGCAATAACCTTTCTGAGAGTCCTAAGAGTGTGTTGATTATGAGAGTCAAGAATCAGTTTCTGAAGAAGCAGAGACAATAAGCTTTCTTTTCAATTTGTGATAAGCAGAACTAAGCTATAAAGAAACTTTGATAACAAATTTATAATATGCTGGTAAGAAATTAATTAATAAAAGTGTATTAAAGACATTTAGTAAAGTTTTGTGGTGGGGATTCAAGGGACTGAATGAATCCAAGACCTGGAGCAAAGCCTAGAATATTTTTATGAATTCATAAAACGTTTTACAAGACCTCATGAGCAAGACCCTAGAAAACAAATTTGAAGCCTGAAGCAAAATTTTATACAGTTCATATATAAAAACAGAGCCAGAGGTTTTTAATGACAATGCTGACACATTGTTAATTATAAGGGGAGCTGGTAATGTTAAAAACAAAAAGGGGAAATAATTTAAGTGAAAGAATTTGCTGGGTATTGGGAGTACATACATATTTTCCGTTATTGTGCCTGGAAGAAAAACCATTAATTGAAACAAAGACAAATGGTGAAATCACTGCTGAAAGCCTCCGTCATATCACTGGAAACTAATACTGCTCTTCAAACATTATTTTGGATAAGGACAAAGTTATAACCTAACTGAGCTGCTCCCAGCACTGTGTTTTACCATAAACGCCATTTGCTTCTTTACAAAGTGCTGCTGTACCCCCTTGTTTTTTTTTCCCCCTGCATGTAAAGGCAAAAGATTGGTCTTTATTTGATGCTAATTATGTACAATTGCTATATACACAAAAAAGCAGCATAAAACCTTCCCGAGGTACACAGATCCTGCAGAGGATGAACACAAAGAAATCTACCTAATAATTAACTTAATTTTCACTTAGTCAAGTAGTGTTAGTTTTCCTGTACAAATGTTGTGTGTAGGAAAACAACCGCTGTAAAATAAAATGCGTTAAAATGATGTCAATGCTCTGATTTCACAGAGACCATTGTGGGTTGGGTTAACGCGCCAAGAACACAGAGAATTCATTAAACTGGGAACATTTAAATAAAAATAATTTCACCTTCACCTCCTTCTTCCTTCATCAGTCTTCATGTAGCATGCTTTACATGATCTAATAACAGATTCATTGGAGCCATGCTGTAACTGATTGCTATAATTTTGCATATTTTACTGATGTATGTTAAGCAGTAGTACTGAGACTCTCAGGATTAACAGATGTATGCTTTGAATTACCTTTCATTTCCATTCAAAATCCATGTAATTCTTTACAAGGGCTCTTCAAACAAAGTTCTGCAGGAAACAAAGCCAGAAAATTCACAGTAGATTAAAACTCAGCAGGGGTGAATTCGTATATAGTGAAGAAAGGAATTAAAATAAGAAAACCAGTTTCATTTTTACATTTTCAAAAAAGTAGAATAATCATGACCTTACAGTGATCACAGTTCTTACAGCACCACAAACCTTAGTGCCTCAAAGGCTCTTCAAGTCTGTTAATTTGTCTAAATATGGCCTAGAGAACTAAAAATATATAGATTCCACAAGTCCACTTCCCAAGAGGAACAAAATAATGGAATAATTTTGGTGACCTCTGGAAGTCAGGTGGATAACACCACCTCACCCTACCTTGAAGCAGGTCCAGTTTAGGGCAGGTTGCTCAGCACATTTTCCAGTCTGGTATTTGATACCTCCAAGGACAGAGATTTAAGACCCTCTCCGACCCCTTGCTGGAGGGTTTCACAGCCCTCACTGTGGATTTTTTTCCTGGTATTTGACAGGAATTTTCCTTGTTGCAGCTTGTGTCTGTTGCCTCTTGAAAGCTGGACAGAGTAAGACTTTGGTTTGAAGATATGGGGGAGGGGGTATGGAATTTGGCACATTATCGCAGGTAAGTGTTCAGTAGAGGGGAAAAAGCACCTAGGTTCTAGCTAATGCAGCTTACAGTGCAGTTGGCCTGTACGGCCTGGGCAAGCATTGTTGATGTATGAGCAGCTTGATGCCCACCTAGCCATGCAGGTCCTTCTCCATTACTAATTGCTATATAAAAGGGCAGCTAGTGGCACTGAGAAATAAATAACATCTCAAGCATATCTGTAGTCACTGAAATTTTAGAATGTATCTGGTGTAGTACAAAATAAAAAAAAAATCCTTGAATTTTCCAACACAAACAATTTTTTGTACCATACATTAATTTTATCCTGGTCTGCAGTCATCTTGTTAGAAACCATTGATCCAGAGTGGTTTTAGATGACACATCTGTAGAAGTCCAGCTGGAGAAACAATTAATCCAGTGTCTTTTTCAGGCATTTGAAAGAGAAAATGAGAACAATTTCAGTAGGAGATGAGAAATTTGAGTAAATATCTGATGCCTCTCTGCATTCAGTAAGTGCTAGTTTCTACTTCGAGTTAAACTTTTTGATGAACTGGAGCTCAAACCCAAATTCTTCAGCTGGATGTGGGAAGTAATTTTTCTAACACCTGATATGCAGTTGGCAGGCAGTTTGCTCTTAGCTCATCTCTTTGGGTGAGCCTCTGTGGTCCTAATGACTGGAAATAAACTTGAAATTCCTTCCTAAACAAGCAGCATCTCCCACATACTGATAGTACATTGGCAGCTTGATTTAAAAGAACCACTCTGTTCTGCTGTCTAATGAGGTTTCCAGATTGTGCCTGACTTCAGCATCCCGCTCCCAGCTCCATGCTGCACCACACAGTTCCCTTGACCACTGCGCTCCCCAAGCATCCCATCCTCCTGGTCCACATCTCTCTTCCAGCAGTTGCCAGTGTCAGCACCTGTCAGGCATCAATAGTGTCTTAGGACTGGGAGAGAAAGTGAGGATTCTATGAGCATTTTCCCTTTAGGTTACTTTTTTACTGGAATGCTGATCTTAGATAAAGTTTCCCAAGAGACACAAAATTTTCCCACAAAGTAAAAGGAGAGACAGAAGGAGGGTATGGGACGAGAGGTCCTCATGTAGCCCTTTGTGATCCAACACTACTTTTTTGCAAGAGTGGGCAGATATAGTCCAGTCAGTTAAATTTCTCTCCTGCCCAGAAGTTTCAAGTGGGTGTTATGTTCTTATTCACTGAGATGGTTTCCTTTAATGCTGTCTCAAATTGTTAAGCAGCTGCTGGATCCTCTCTTCTGATGGATGAGGCAATTCTGTCTTTACATAATTCAGAAGAGCCACATGAGACTTAATTAATATTTATAAAGCATTCAGGATGCTCAGTTGAAAAGGGTGATGATAGAAAACCTCCACAAAAACACTCACAATTTTTCAAATTCTCTGATGTTGCAGGTCAAATTAAAGACTCATTTTCCCCCGTCATTTTCCTACAGCAATTCTGTTCCCTATGGGCTGTGTGGAAACAGTCAATGACCAGAAGCTAGTAGTACAGGGAATTTAAAAAGAAAGGATAACCTATTTATGCTTGTAAAAGATGACATCCCACGAACAGCAAAACCAATGAAATGTTATTTCCTTTGAATTTGTGTCCTGTCTCGTCTAACTACCACCTCATTGTACACTGTCCCACAGCCCTTACATCTCCTGTGGGGCACAGGATAGTACAAGCAGTAGCTGATCTGAAACCACTGAGGGGTTGGTCAGCCGCTGCACACTGTTCAGCCACGCGACTGCTGCATCTTGAACAGCGACCAATCTGAACTGCGTAGTGCTGATATTACAGCTTGCTATTACATCTGCGATTACTCTGACTTCTGCAAGTTGGTTGAAGTTGTCTGGAAAAAAAGACAGGCACCCCAGCTGTCTGAAGGACCTCATTTCTTAAAATTGCCAAGCACAGCCCCAAGCAGAGCCAGGTAGACTGGGCTGAGGCTCTCAAGGCCTCTCAATGATATCAAGTTTCTACCTATGCCTCGCTCTTGCAAATAGCTATTGGTGTCAGCAAAGAAATAAAAAGCTGCTCGGCTGAGGCTGGAGCAGAATGGAAAGCATCCCACCCTGCTGCAGGGCAGTATCAAAGAGATGCAATAGGGATCACAGTGACAACAACAAAGGCACCGGACTGGAAGGGATGTGTTACAGCTGGCAAACAAAAGCGCCTGTTAGAAGAACATCATAGCCCATAGGGAAACATGTGTGTTTATTTTTTCATCTACCACGCAGAGGAAAATTATAGACAAAGAGAGTGTTTGTGTGTGTTTGTATCTCCACTCAGCTGTGCTGGATAAGGGAAATCATCCAGAGCGCAGATTTGTCTAACGTGGAATGATTTAATGGCATATGGCACGATTTAGTGAGTTACCTGAGGCCATCTTACCCTGCAGCAGCCCAGCACTACA
The DNA here is from genome assembly GCA_024336885.1 of Actenoides hombroni. NCBI lineage: Eukaryota > Metazoa > Chordata > Aves > Coraciiformes > Alcedinidae > Actenoides > Actenoides hombroni. The sequence goes on from WUAM01000262.1 coordinate 4,867,929, forward strand.
GTGAAGTTGTTCTCCCTGCCCCACAGACAGGACTCCTTGAGGCTGCAGCCACCTCTCCCCATCAGCCACTTCCAAATGCTGCTCCCACCCTTCATGGAGTGGCAAAGCAGCTGCTCCTAAGATGGAAAGTTGGAAGTTATTTTATTTATTAATGTGCAATGTCTACAACCACTTCCCAGAGACATTCAAATGATCAAGTTAAGGGATCACCTGGACTCAGCTCCTGAACTGTAGTGCCTCAGCACCACTCTCTGATCAAAGAGCTGGCACTTGTGGGTCCATCTTGCCTTTCCTCTCCTCCCCTGGTGCCAGCTCCAGCATGTTTCTGATCCAGCACTGGACTGTTTCAGCACTAGGAGATGACAGAGAAGTCTCCAATGTTTTGGTTTTCTGTTTTTTTTTTTCTCACACACTGTCAGGTCCATTCTCTTATCCTCCTCTGTGTACCTCCTCAGAACACTCTTTTCTTTCTGTGCCTATAAAAGCAGGCTGTTCATCAGCTGATACCCCTGCCTGCCCCATCACCAGTATCGTCCTTGCTGTTGATAACCAGTTTCACCAGCCAGACCTCTCTGCTGCTGGTGTCTCTGCCACAGTTCAGCATCCACTGCCAGGTTGCAGTGTGCTTCAGCCAATCTTCACCACAGCATGCATGATGTTTGTGTCCCTCTTTTCACCGCAGGGACACATTCATCCCCCCAAGTAGAAACTTTGGAGCTACAAAAGGCTTTTTATCCTGAATATCCAAATTGCCCATCATGCTTAATGACCTGTCAGGTTACAGAGCAAGCACCTGTAGCTGGAGCACCAGGGAGACAGTGCACAGACCAAGTGGGCAGATGCTTGGAGACAGGGAAGAGCAGTCGTTTGTTTGTTCAAACTGGTGTTACCAGTAGCATTGGCTGCACTGCCGCTGGCCAGCAGGTGAGCTGAGGGAGCTGTTGTCCTGGATGCTCAAAAAGCTGCTAGATCTGAGCCTAATGGAGTGAGAGGAAAAGGAATGTAGGAAAACAAAAGGGAAATGTTTGCTGCAACAAGATAAGCCTGAAGTGAATCATTTGGGGACGGACTGGCTGATACAAGGGCAGATGTGAGTTTTACAGCTGCCCTCCAGAGGCTGCCTTAGTATCAATAAATCTGCTGGTTTCATCAGCTAAGATCTCAGAGGTGGAAGAAATCCTTTTACATTTTTACTTGTGCCAGAGTGACTACTTCTCTCACGAGCAGTTTAAGAAGAGGAATTGATTCCTTGTCACTTTGACTAAAGGAACCACATTCTGATCCCAAACAATTTAGTGGCAGAATAATAAAAATAGTATTACTACTAAAATGGCCAGCAGGCCAGGCTGCAGAGGATGGCACAGGGAGTTAAATGCAGCCTCTTCCAGCTCAGTTCACACCTTTGGATTGATGATTTCTGGGTTGGCAGTCAGAACCATGTTTCTTCTCACTTTTAAACCACCTCTAAGGCAATTGCTCTTTTTTTCAGATCCAGGCCCTGAACATCAACTGGGAAGAGTAAAGAGACCTAAGGATCCTGTCACTGTTGCTTCATTGCCCACACCTTGTTTTTTGGGTTAGCTGGAAATAGCTTGAATTCACAAAGAAACTTAAACCTTAAGGGTAAGAGGCCTTTAAAAATACTGGTGTAAGGTATTCTTGCCATTCTTTCAATCTTTCTGCATCAGTTGTTCCTGTCACCAGCTTGGCTACCTCCACCATGCTGATAGTGGCCAGCAGCACTTTGCAAGGAGCCAGAATGGAACTTTGATCTGTCTGAAGAATAATGCAGAAGAAGAAGAGGGGATGGGCAGTCAGGAAACAGCAGAATTTCATTCATCTGCACCCTCAGCAAAGCCTAAAACCAGCTGCCTAGGACCAGGGGACACAGGTATTGAGGAGGAACTGAGTGGGGACAGGGAAGGAGAAAGGGCAGGCTTTGTCACCATCAATACTGTTGTCAAGAAATGCACATGAACCACATCTCCTTGGCTCCACAAAGCTATCTGGTTGCTGGGACAGAGGTGCTCAGCAGGTCATCGGTCATCTCACCATCCAGACCCCACACCTACATGCTGTGCAGTAGAGTGAACTGCGCTGTCTCCCCTACCCTGGAAGATTTTTTAAACTCAGGGAACTCCTCAGTTTTTGCTTAGGGCAAGATTGCACTGGTGGGAGCATCAGGAGGTTTTTGAGTGAAATGCACTGTGTGCTGATGAATTAAGCTGTTTGCTGTTGTTTTAATGACTGTTCTTCCTGGGGCACTTAGGTTCAAGAAAGTTATCTTCACAAGGAAAAGCCTGCAGAACATTTTTAAATTAATGCTTGTAATGTTTTGCAGAACATTTAGGAGATGTAGTGATGCTGTGAGGACACCTTGTACCCACATTCAGACGAAGTTGCCCTCCTGCATCAGAGGAAAGTTTACATCTAAAAGGAGATAAGCTGAGTTGGTAGTCCTGTCAGGCTCTCCAAAACACAGAACACAGCCTCTCCTTTCCACCTACCTTGCAGAACACTCAGTTCTCTGCCTTTCACAGCTGTAGAAGACCACTGGTTTGCATGGGGTGGGAAGGTGGGGGGATCTGACATGGGTCTGCAACCCAGAAGTCTGGTCTTGCATCTAATACTTCCAAACGTGGGGCATGCTCAGGTCTGGACTGGGAGTGATGGCTTCAATTTTTTAAAATGCTTGTCTAGACCAGAGGTTGCAGGAGGAAGACAAGGTGAAGAGCTTCTCACCTAATGCAAATTAAATGCAAAAAACCACTCCACGCCCACAGGCATTAAAGATAGTCTTTCAGGGTGGTGGTGTTTGTGTCAGGTGCCAAACACAGCCTGACTCCTGCAAATATAAAAAAAAATAAAACACAGCAACAGATAAAATCAGCTCCAAAAGAAGTCCTTTCCACGTTAAGCAAATATTGCATCTGGCTGCCAAGGAAATTATGTTTTGTTTCTAATGGACAGCCTGGGGGCTGAGGTATGGGAATGGTGGTGTCCAAGCCCTCGGCAGCAGGAATCACAGCTGTAGATGAAACTCCACCACCATCTGCTGGACACACTGAAGATGGAGCTGGGCTCATCCATACTTGTCTAATAGCAAAATGACAAAAAATGTTAATAATTACAGGATCAAAGTCCTTAAATTCCTGTTTTCCAGCCATCGGGATTTTTTCTAACCATGGACATAAGTGGCAACTACACATCTTTGGAAAGTCCATTTTTATTTCATTTTACTGTATCCCTGATAGATCTGAGAAGCAATTCTTACCTCATGAAGTACAGTCTGAATGCAAAAGCAGGCAAACAGTGGGGAAAGAGTGTTTTCTTAGGCAATTTAAACAAAAAACCTTAAGTGGTTTACACAGTAGGAAGAAGCCAAACTCAAGGTTAACCCCTGTAGGAGAATGAGTTGGGAGCAAGAAATCACTGTACCAGACCCCATGCAGACAGTGGAAATTGCTACAGTCACACAGCAGTAACAGAGACAACTGTTTTTTTTGTATTAAAGAAGAAAATCACTGTGAGTTAGTTGGACTGGGAGTCTTACTGTGCCTCCCCTCATTTATTCCTACCTGCTGTGATGCTGCTGGGTGGCCAGGACCTGCCTGCGTTGGCAGCCCTCTGTGCACACCACACGCTCCATTCCTGTTGGGCAGCAGCTGAGCAGGTGCCGCTTGTCCTGCTTACAGGCAGGGATGGGGCAGAGGTGCCCAGGGCAGGGATGCACCTCGGGATTGCCAGCACAGTTTGGCACAGCACCAGGCACATTAATCCCTGTGGAACCACAGAGGAATCAGTTCATCCTCCAGCCCTGTTCCTAGGTATTGCAGGGCACCACACCATTACCTACTAAACACCAAAGGGCTTTCTAATAAACATAGAGCGTTAAGTGGTCTTCCCAGAGTCACATTTGGAGATCATGTCAGAGCCAGGAGCTGAGTTCCATATCTCCGTGTATCAGAGAGACATCCTTCCAATCCTCCTCCAGTGCACAGCCCTCCTGACTCTCCCTACTCTCAGCTCCTCACTTCTTCACATGACCTGTGATAGCAATCCCCAAGGAAGTGACCAGGTTATCTCCAGGAGGTCCAATATGCCCCAAATTTCCTGCACTGAACCCACGTTCCTTCTTATGCTGAATCTGCAGCAGGGGACAACACACCAGGCTATTGCAACAGCAATGTCTCAAGCCTGCTGCATCATTTAGATCTGATCCTTTAATAAATGAAGAAGTGAGGCTTTAATAAGAGATAAGGGAGCCTTGGACTGCCTTGCTCAGACTAATCTTTTAATGGTTGAAAATGATCGACAAGCTGCTCCAATTTCTTATCTAGCACTTCGCTTTGAATTATTAATAACCAATTTGTATTTAATTTACTTTGTTCAGAAAAATAACTACATGTATCACTGGTTCCAACATTTTTCATTTTTACTGCCTGCTACATCAGGAAAGGGATAACATCATATAAACCAATCAAAAGACAAAAACACACACACAGCCTCCTGCCCTGGTTCATTCTCCTAACTCTCTGGAGTATATATGGGAATACCAGCTGCTAATATTTCTCTGCTTCTTTGCTTCAAACTTCCTTAAACTACAGCTTGGGTTAATCACAGCTGGTAAATGGATAGAATTCTCCTGATATCTAAAAAAGTTTTCCCAGACTCGTGGACAAAAGAAACATTTTGGGGTAAAATGAAAAGAATTTGCAGTTTTGAGGGAACAATGGAGGAGTGCTAAAACCTAACAACAGAAGTAACTCATATTATATCCAAGTATTGCAAAAATGTAAACACAAGACATGTCTAAATTTCCTCATCTCCTAGAGACAGGGAACATTCATTTTATTACATGTAATTATTTCTTTGGGCGATTTAAAAATATTTTTCAAGGAATGTGCCCTGAGGTATGACTTCCTTAAAATATAATTTCTTTGCATAGAACACATTATTCTGCAGCACAGTGTTAAAGTTCATCTCATTGAGTCAGACTGATAATTTTCAAAAATACCAAATAGCATTTATTCAGGAAAACAAATATTACTAGATTAATCAAGCTAGTCTCCAAAAAGAAGACATTAATTACATTTCAATGACAACTGAGTGAAGCATCACAAACATTTCCAATTCAGTTGATTTGTTGAAAGCTTTTATGGAAAACTTTTAAGCAAAAAAGCTTGTTCTACCTTCACTTTTAAAACACCAAAGAGAAAAAAGCACTACTTCAGCGCAAAGTCTTTCTTCAGATTTAATTCTTTTACAACCATCTTGCCAAAACCAGGAAGCACAGAGAGAAACTTACCTGCATTTTAACACATCAGTTTTTAACGAAACAAGGTTTTCTTATAGGAAAAAAAAAAAAGGGATAAAAAACCTCATTCATTTTATTGATCATGTCTGGATTTTAAAGTAGCTTATTTTTTGTATTGTGGGTGTTCTGTTTGAATGAGAAAGCTGAGTCACCTGACCAAAGAATAGCTGTTAAGGACAATGAGAAGCACCTGGGAACAGGAACATCACTGGGACAATGTGTCTAAACCTGTAGCACACAGAAAGAATAAACTGGGGGAACTGTAGGCTATAAATGGCCAGCCAGCCAGAAAGACAAAGGGAGAGATCTGTAGGCAAAGCTGCTGAATTATGATAATTAAGTTTAATGAAGGGGAAATATCAACACCGAAAAAGGGCTTTTACAGCTTTCTGCTGGATAGTAGTTAATTGGCCTTCTCCATCCTGCAGAGATGAAGGCTGATACAAAATGATGTCTAGCACCACTGGTAAAATTAGGCTTCAGCTAAATTTAGAACACGTGTATTAACACAGCCATAAGGTAAAACTTTCCACAGATAGGCAGAATGCTCAACTAGAGAACAAAACCAATCCATCAGCCCTTCCTTAGCCTCATCTGAAAGACAGCAAATCAAAGGTGAGACATTGGTCTTACAGACACACTCCAGCTGGCTGTTAACAAGCCATCTCGGGTACCAGTTACACAGCAGCCATCATGCAGCACAGAGCCCACTTAAAGAAGTTGCTCAAGTATTCGGGGGGGGATCCTGAAACATCTTCCAAAGAAAATGTATTATGCTAAAGTAGTGTCACTGTCAATTCTGTGGCATTTAGAAATGTCTTTTTAGGGCAGGTGCTATCTCTGGAGCCTGAAGCCCAGAGATAATGCAATAGTCAAGGCAGGGGCAAACTCAAAACGCAGGAAATACCACTTAGCTTTCAGTATTTCCAAAGCAGGGCCAGAGTTAAACTGTAATCAGTTACCAGATTACAGAGTTAATTTGTTATTGCCATCTGCCAGGATCAGTCTGAAAGGTGAAAATTCCAGGGGCAGAGCTCCTCACCCATTTTCCAGTCACCAGGGATTGTACTACTGGCAGAAGTAGGAGGGTCCTACACATCTCCTCATCAAAATGCTCCCACAACACTCACTATGCAGAGTTCATGGGCACTGTGATGCTATCTGATTTCTTCTCTATTCTTTTCCTGATCACTGCTGACACGCCATGTGCTTTTTGAACAGCAGAGACACTATACAATCATTTTCACAGAGCAACCTTAAGAAAGCCCTCATGTATTTATTCCTGAATACTTATAGTAACAAGAAGCATAATCTGTATTGGAGCGGTTTCTGATCTCAGGACTCAGCGATAAAGAGGCAGCCAGACCACAAGTTAAAGCAGCCTGACCAAACTGCCTCTGCACAAACCCATTTCTGTTTCACCTAGGAAAGATACCCAGACCTGGAAGGCAAAGCTTCACCTCCCATCTGTCCTGCTCATCACTGGGCAGCATGGCACAAGCAAGAGGGACAGGAACCCAATTCCCGGAACAAGGGGAATGTCAGCCTCTGCCAGGCCATCTACCTCAGTGCTTCTCTTTGCTTACAGCAAAAAAGACTTTACAGTATCTAACCTGATTATTTTCACTGCAATTGAATACTAAATTCACTACTTTCATCCAATCTGGGTACACCCCAATCCAGGGAATAATCCAGATTCTTCTCTTCTTAACAAGGGGAAAAAAAAACCCCGTGTTTTTTTTCTTTCCATCTTGCCCATATCATCCTTTGAATAGAGCTCCTCAAACAGAATATGGTATTCCAGCTGAGATCTTATCTATCTGAATAGACTGGAAAGCTTTGCCTTGTGTTTGTCATTCATATGCAGGCGTACGGTACCTTTGCAGGACGTCTGCCCTTTTCATAACGGCATGCCACTTTGAATCACATTCTGCTTGTGATCTGCCAGTAAATCAGAGTTTTCCACAAAGAATTGCTACACAGCCTGTTGTTTTTTCCCCTCCTATGCCTGTGCATTTAGTAGTTCTTCTCTCAGTTGTAATACCTTGTACTCCCCTGGTTGAATTGCATTCTTCTTTTTGCCTTCACATCTTTCCAGAACTTATCATTACCTTTGGCATCATGATGACCTGTACTACCTGGCTCTCCCCGATCTTGCTGTCTACAGTTGTAGAAAGCAAACTCTCTCTTCCATTCCTCAGGTCACTAACAAAGCTACTGAATAGACAAGACTTGGAACAAATGCTAGTGGAATCGTGTCCACTACTAATAGTAATTGCACTCTGTAATTCTGACTGTGAATTGTGCTTTAAGGAGAGAAAAAAAGATCCACTTAGTATTTGTACATGTGCAGCTTTCCTCAAACTACCATTGCTTGCTCATGAGAATACAAGAGAGCATCAGAAGTGACATGTAAATTAGGAGCAAACCAATAGGTTCATAAGTGTAACTGAACCCAGGCACAGTCATAGACACATTATCTGATCTCCTTATCTGTTTCCTCATCTGTCAGATTGTCACTCTATAAAACATTTGAGACCAAGAGATTGCAAATACTGCCAGTTTAAGAACCAATATTATTGTTATGCTGAAAAACACACTTTTATGCAAATTACAGCAATTATGCCATGCAGCTTTTATTGAAATTTTGCATTGCATAATTACATACACATGTGTTTGTATAACTATTATACAATAATTAATTAAATAGCTTTTGTTTCTGTAACTGTCAATGCTTTATGACAGATGAAATCTAAAAATGTCTTTGTGTTTTTGGTCCCTCAGGTCTAACTCTGGCATAATATGCAGCAATGAACATTTCATACATGTTTTGTCCCAAAAGCCAGAAAGTTCCTTACTCTAATGACAGCATCAACTATGGTACTTTTTGGACAATTACATTAACAGGTGGGCCAACTTACAGAAGAATTAGTAAGGACAATACTTCTCATCCGGCAAATGCAAAGTGCAATGAACATCTCTAAAAGACTGAAAGTAAAACATTTCAAGCTGCAATTCAGGTCAATGTGGATCTTACCTTGAAAATACATGGCTGCTGAAAACTTTGTGTACTATAAGAAAGGACAAAGCAGAGAGCTCAAATCAAGTGATCCTTCTAAATAAGCCTGACAAGCTTTTATTACAAGAAAACAGAATTAAGCAAAAAACAGAGGTAAGTGGTTTATCTGACACTTGGGATTTTAAAGGACTGAGAAATAGGAAGCTGTTTACAGAAAGAATACCATGTAAGGTCATCACCAATAAGAATTGGGTTTTATTCAAGCTATTGACAATAATTGAATTGTGGTTTCCTGCCTCAGCCTAGAATTGTCAATTAACTGAGCCTTGCTTGCATGAGAATATTGCTAGAGGCCTCTTAAAGAATGTTAATTACAACCTTTTTTTTTCGTTATGAAGACTGAAACAGCATCCCTCCTTCTCAATGTACATAATGATCATCTATGCAGGTTTTATTATATTAAAGCCCCACTCCAATTGATTCACATTTGCCAGATGCTGTTGGAATTGCTGACAGGTGCTTATTGCACTGCAGGTCAGCTTGAAATCACCACAGAAAGGGACAGTCTGCAGCATCAGAGCCATCCCAGACTCCTGAATGACCTCCTGCTCCCTGTAAGGCGAGAGGAACTTTTTCAAGAGGAAGCAGTGTACAAGAACCTTGTGGGGATGGGGAAACAGAGAAGAAAAACAGCACCTCCACTTCACAGCAAAACAGAGAGTGACTCAGGAGTCAGGATGTCTCCTTAGTCTGCTTTTTAAATGATTCTGCTCCAGTACATACACTAGTAGAGGTACATCTACAATGAAAGCTTTTCATGGTTTCATTTCAGAAACTACCTGGAATGGGACAAAGCTATTGAATGAATTCTCTTAGCAGGTTATTTAAAAAACAAAACAAAACCAAACAAAAAGAGACTTGTGAAATGTCATATTAGCAAACAGTTTAATGTATTAAAATTACTTCAGTACACCTCTGTGCTTCTACAACAAACACGGCATTACACAGAACAGGGAAAATGTGGTAACGTTCTCAAGGAAGCAGTATCATGCTCATTAGCACAGAAACACAAGAGCAACAGTATCTTACATAACCTTCCAGCTCAACCTTCATCTACATGGTGATTCTGACACTTCTCTGTGGAGCAGGCAGTCAGTTAAATGCAAGTGTGTGTATATGCTTCCTAACCAAAGCTAGGTGAATAAAGCCCTGTATGGTGCAAGAGAAGGCAGGTATACCTCTGCTATCAGTGGGAGTAGAAAGTAAATGTATTAATAAGTTCCTGATGCCTGAGGGCCTGGGTAGCTGTGGTGGCACGGGAAGTGGAATTCTAAATTTTCACCACTCCATATGAGATCTACAGGATGCATATGGAAAAATTAAGTTTCACGTGTCATGAAAGATCCTGGCCCAAAAAGACTTACAAACCTGAGTAATATGCTCATAAGAATGACAAGACATGTGTATGTCTTTACAAGAGGAGAGTCTTAAAATACATTTGTGGTAATTCAGGGCCAGTCCTTTCTTCTTTACTGGTTAACTTTACCAAAATTAACTCAACCTGGCGTTCTATCAGCACAGGAAACATGAGAGGTTAATAAAAATCAGAAGACACTGAAGGTGTAAATACAGTGCAAAAGTGTTGGTTTTAGTTTTCAACTGTTACAGCCTGATAATCTTATATTCTGTGCTTTACTTTCAGGGAAAAGCATAGTTGTCGTGTGTTATAATATACATGCTTCTATATATATGTATACATACACACTTGCTGCAGAATTCAAAGGCTTCCAGTGGCCTATGATTTGTAGTACTGACTTCTCACATGCAGTATTTTTCATATAAAACCAAATCACTTTTAGAGGTGCCCCCTCCCTCTGCATACTAAATGTATTCATTAATGTGTATTTGCATGCATCATTACCCTACCCACTCATTTATATTAACCAAATTTAGGGGTTTTATTATGGTGGGTTTTTTTACGTAAGCCATAAATATTTTTAGTTGCAACACCTTGCCAGAACACTCCAGTGACCACAGCACTCCTGGGTTTTATGGTAACCAATACCTCAGTTGGCAGAACATGCTTAATAAAATGACTCAAGTTTTGTTTGCTTCATATTACTTCACTTTAAAAAAATCTTTTTCCTGTACAATCTTCAGTGTTAGTACACTTCAGGTTTACTGAAATGCAGTAAAATACAAGAGCTCGTTATTAAGAAGCACCTAGTCTTGGCATTAAATGAAAACCATCAGCAACAATTGTTGTACGGAGCATTCATCAGGTTACCAAACAGTGCACATCAGCTAGTATGAGATGAAACTGTTTTCTAAATAGCTAGTAGACTTCACAAACAAATTATGTGTGATGTAGTCACTATCCTCCTGAGACAGCAGAAGGACATAAGAACAAAAGCGACTCTAGGGTCAGTTGCTATACGTATTAATGTAGCTTTGGTTCAGAAATTCTGTAAGTGTTGTAGAGCACCCGGTTTAGTGACAAAATACATGCGTCTCACAGTGCTAACAGTATAATGCTAACAAACTATAAACTGCAAGTTTCAAATATTAATAGCATTTAATAAAAAAATTTACAGAAATATTCTTGTTGACAAATGTGCGTACAAATGCAAGCTCCTTGGCCACAAACTCAAATTGTGTGCATCAGTTTTGTGCTGGCGTAACAGTGCAAGTGCTGAGATTCAAGTATGCTTTTCCATATATATGTTAAGCAACAGAGATTACATGATGAAGTCTGGGGGATTTTCTGCTCACATGGCCAGGGCACAAGAATCAAGCGAAACATTGCAGTAGTTGAAATGTTTGATTTCCCTCATACAGAAAGCAATCTAAAGGAGGAAAAACACATTTCACAAGCAAACCAGCTTCATATACCACCAAGTTATTGCTTCAGCTAGGTCAGCTGTACTAAAATACAGGACTACAGGTTGCAATCTAATCACCACTCACATGAAGAGAAGACAAAATCTACAGTGCAAGTCCTCCCTGCAAAAGGATCAAATCGCAAGACCAGAGTCCTGGTTCATAGGACAGAATTTATTAATCATTCAGTTTTGTCTATGAATTTTTTTTTTTTTTTTGTAAGTCAGTTAGATTGAGGTCAAAAGTACATTGTGATATTTCTGTGTTTCTAGAGGTTACTACTTTATGCCAATTTAGATCCGCTCAGCAACCGAATGCAATATAAACACTTGCTTCCAAAAAATGCAGGAGTTATTGCTGATGTTTTTAGGGCCAAAATTAAAATCTCTTTCACCAAATCAGCTCTCCATTTCAAAAAAAAAAATAATCTGATGTCCTATTAATGAAAACAAAGCAAAACAAAAAAACCAACAAATCAAAACCAACAACTAAAGTAAATAGCTTTTTTCAATTAAATAATAATCTAAGATTTTACAAGATATTCACATTCAGGCAACTGTCTCCTGACTTTCATCTGGCTGAATGACAGATGCAATAATAAAACCAAGAATGCTACTCTCATGTTCTTCATGACAGCAGTGATTAGTGCAATTTACCACTGCACTACACAGTTCTAATAGTGCAAGGTGTGCCTGCTGACACCATTTCTCACAATCATCGGCTACATGATCATTATTCTCCGTTGTCTAATTATTATTAGAATTTTGGCATTTATGTTAGCATTTATGAAAAACTATGGCTTTATCCATGAAATATATATCCTGCCTAAGCAAAATTTTTAAACCATTTAAAATAATAAAAAAGAATTGGAATGAAAGTTACTTGTTTATGCCATAAGCTGTGTTGCCACTAAACTCAAGATGTCAAGCTTAGCTACAGATCACCAATATGTATATTCGTGCATCTGTTACAGTCTTTAAAAGTGTATTTAAAACATAACACTGATAAAACTTCACTCTTAATTTTAAATCTAATTCTAACCATTTATCTTATTTTTGCAACATGTTTAATTACTTGTATCCAAAGTGTCATCTGAATATCGCTGTATTACAACAGGATTGGGACTGTAAGAAACCCATAAATGCATACATAAGAAGGCACTTGTCTTCCAGTAGTTCAAGTCAGAGAAGGCCTTACCCATACAGTGGCACCTTACACTTTGAAGGATTAGCAAATGTCCCCAGGCTTTGACAGTCTCAAAACCTGGCTCATGTCCCTGGACAAAGGTGCTATAATGTGGTCTATAATACCATGAAGCTCATGACGAATTCCAGCAGTTTCTGCCTGTTGCGCTGAGGTAGGAATGTAGTGCTTAGTTCCAAAATGGTGTCTTTTCTTTGTTTTGTCTGGTTGAAAACCTAAAGCACAGCATGAATGTAAGCAAATATCACCATGTTAAAAGGAATCTCCGTTCTTTTGTGATTAAAATTTTATAGTCTATACTAAATTTTCCCTCATTTACAGGCCAACTTTTTTTCCTTTCTTGAAGGCTTAGATGGCAATGCCTTCATATACTATCAGAATTCACTCAATGCTGAAGCCCTTAAAGTGGTAGAGAAAAGAAACCAAGAAATAAGCACAGTGTATGTTAAACAGCCAACTCCTAAGAGCAAGAGATAAAACATACATTCAAAAGGCATTTGAATTGAAAGCCTAAGCACTTTGAAAACAGGAATTCAGACTCTATATTCTGAATAGATGCTCAGTAGGATGCTATCTAGTTCCACTTTTCCAACAGCAAAATAAACTAGAATTAAAATTATGGATTTGATATGTGATTTTTTCACAGCTCTTACAGCCTAAAGGAGGCTAACATTACTATGGGCTTTACTGTGGGCTAACTATTGTTAGATTATCTAATACATCAGAATTTCAAGAGAAAGGCTTCGAAACCCTTATCCAACAATACTTTGCCTAAATGCTGATGCTTTCCAAATTATAGTGCTAAATCCCATCTAGCATATAGGAAGCCACACCATTCTGATGAAAGAAAAGCTCTTCATTTGCAAAATCTAGATAGGTGATTTAAAATTAAAAATGCTAGTGGTAAATTGCAAAACTGTTGATTTAAAGAGCAGCTGTATCCTTATGGTAGACACTAGAAGTGTATCAGGATGGTTCTCCTGGAGCATCAATCACTGCTAAGCCAAAATTCGTTAAAAAATACTTTTTGAAGATTTAAGTAGCCCTTCAAAATTAAATTTAGCTGCTGGTAAGCACACAGCATGCTCTCAGCCTTCCAGTACTGTCACTGATGTCCAATAAGTACATGGAGTAAAGCAGAGAAAGAATAAAAATATCTTAGTCCCCTAGCCCTCATCTAGGTAAGTTTTCTCAGGGGCAAGAAGGGCCCTGCTCTGCAGTATGTGCTCTTTTCCTGCAGCCCTGAGGCCTTAATGAAAGCGAAATGCTCAAAATGCATTTGCACAGATATATTCATAGACTTTAAATTGACACTGAACAGGTTCCATGAACTGTCAAAATTGTGCTCGTTATTAAAATGAAACTTCACAGTCTCCGTCTTTGATCACCAAACACTTACCCCAATTTCCTTAAAGACTTTCACTGCGTTTTTCACATGACTGTAGGTAGCACTCTCAGCTACAATTGAAACAAAACAAAACAGAGATAAACAACTGAATTCAGACTGCCTTGTGCTAGAAGTAACCGAATGACTCAAATCCAGTTCCAAACCCAGTTGAACATACCATACACAGCAACATTCTTCTCCGTCCTGCTTATTAAGTGTCTGTGTAGCTTTTGAACGTATTCAGACTCTGAAACAGGACCACTAAAATTGTGCACGAAGATGACAGCAGAGCTGTATGCCTCCAGTAAAGGTCCCAATAACCTCTGCAGGAAAGTGATGTACTGCTGGTGCTCTTGAGACTGGCTCACCTACAAAAGGGCAACAAGAGCTTAAGTGACAGGGACCAGTGGAAAAAAAGAGATGACCTGCAACATAGTTCATGGCAAAAGGAGAAGCAGAAATAATTCTTAATACAAAAAGGAGTGCAGAGGCACAACACAAAGCATTATGAAAGCATAGCAAAAAAGTTTACCACAAGGGATGATACAGGCACTGCACATAAATCCATGCTACTTTATTAATAACTATTTTCCTAAGATAAAATTAAAGGCATTATACTGTTCTACAGGAAACAGAAGGGTTGCTATGCATTCATAGAGGTGGACATAAGTTTTGAAGTGTTAACAATATGTCCTAAAGATGTGTTTGTGTCAGTTCTGTGAGAAAACTAGCAATATGTCTAAAACTCACCATGAACAACCTATGAAGTGAAATTTACGCTGAAAATAAATACCATATGGCTGTGGCCCTTTTAGAATGCATTCTGTCAGTAAAGAATCAACATTTGGACACTAAGATGCTTGAGTCTGTATCAGTTTTCATGACACTATTCATTGCCCTTCCACTTCCCTGTGAGATTATTTGATGTTTCTTCAGCTGGTTTTCTCATCAGAAGGAGAGAAAGGTGTTTTACTAACTGTAGCAAAATACAACAGACTAACAGCAAAAAACATTATTATTACTCCTCTCAAATTAGCACAGTAGCTTGTATGTCTCGCAATGGGCTTCAATGTTAGTAGCCTTAGGATAATACTACCTTCAGGTAGCAATCTCTCTGTTCTTCTCCAAAATCACTGTCTTCATCTTCCTCATCACTTCTCCAAGATAATGGCTCAGGCAGTTTTTTATCCCATTGCTGTTCTGTGAGACTGGGGCTAACATCCTCCTGATCATCCTGCTTAAATTTGAAAGACAGGGTGGTAAATAGGAAAAAAACACGAATCCAGGCAAACAACAGGTTTATTTTATCATCTGATCTGACTTAATCAGTTCATTCATTAACCAATATTTCATGAAAGCAGATGAGACCAAATTATAGACAGGGTTGAGACAAGCAGAGAGAAGAGGCATTTGGTGAAAAAGAATGGTTTTCTTTAGTTTGCCCTTCACATAAAAAGTGAAAATCTTCGCAAGTGTCGCTGAATCTTCCTACCAGAGGCCATGCAGCAGCAGTTGCCAAGGAAGTGTTTTCAGTTGTGTTAGGATAGAAACTCGAGATGCTGTCTGGATGTGGATGCTGCTAATCTCTGCACTACTGTTGCCTTAAAGACAGAGTAGTAAACTCTGCATTAATATATTAATTCAGATTTTATTATTGTAATGCCGAATGTCACAAGTTGCTATTTCGAAGTGGTAACTTACAGCCTCTAATGATGCTGTTCTTGCATTTGTCCCCGTGCAAGATATTGGTTGGAAAAGAATAAGCCAGTTTTAATCACAAAAGCCCCAAACTGTTTAAACCTTGATTACGTTGATGCAGGTATGTCAGTAGTTCAGGTGTACAACAACTGAGGTGCAACAGAAATATGCCACCTGAACGATCAATGCTTGATGCAATGTTCAATTTCAACAATGAGTTTCTGAGATAGTAAACACACATTCAAAAGAATAAGGGGACCCTTAGTGTCAATCATTCACCATTATTGGTTTTGCTCAAAGCAGTAGAACAGAAGGATTTTTTCAAAGGTCACTGGTGCTAAGCCGCTGTGGAAAGAACCCCACACAGTTATTACATTTAGAAATTGAAATCGGGAGAGATTAAAACCAAATGGATAACAGACACCTTGCAGATGTGATTACTGTCATAATATTGATGACAAAGAAAAGGCTCTCTGCACCAAATGAAGAATGACATCCTTACAATCTCACACTCGGATCAAATGTTTTATTTTGAATGAAGGAAAGGTCACAACGTTAAGTTTAAAATAATTACCAGAGATCACTATGTGTTAGGAATATTTCTTAGCTTTTGAAGTAGACACTAAAATCACAGGAAAAGAATTTTTAAAAAAGCATGGGTCAGTCAAACTCAATTTAATGGGAAATTTATCAGTGTGTTAATGTCAGCAGTAAACTGAAAGAATTACAAGTGGCAGAAGCTAGCTACCTTTCTTAGGAAACAGGTTGTAAACACACTTCCAAGCTCTCTGAAGTCATGAAACAATCACTGCTTACAGTGTTTCCAATATTATGCAAAACCCTACCATTTCAAAAGAAGCAAGCAGATGCAGAGGATTTTTCTAAATTTAAGAGATTTACTCAGAGAATGTATCTCTTTTTTAGGTGTACCAGACTCAGCAACCAGAACTCACAGAAGGACCCTCAAGACAGGTTTCATGCTTGCATAGTCAGAAGTGCATACCTATTGCTGTCCATGTCTGTTTTTGTCGCATCCCCAGCCACGGAACATACAGTGTTTATTCCTAATCCTCTAATTAGGATTAATTTTTTGATTTATCTAATAATGATTACAATCTAATAAATGACAACACGTGGGCAGTTCAGATAAAAAGCAAGCAGTAGTAACTCCAAAGGAGAATGTTTAATACTCCAGTATATCAAGTAAATAGTACTGAAGGTTACATATATTAAAAATGGAAGCATGTATCAAAAGGTAGGCAGTAAGATTTGAGTGAAGCAATTAACAAATACACCAGAAGTAGCTCTAGCCTCCTTCGAAACTGGAGAGCGGCATGAAGAATGCAGCCAAATATTTAACTCCTTTCCATGTGCTCTTTACTTTTTTTTTTTCTTCTTCCTCTTGGGTGCCAAGGTTTTTTTATTGTGCACAAGAAGTTTGGGAAGCAAAGGTGTGTCAGCTGCCCCCTGGTCCCCAGGTTTTCTTTACACTGTACACCTCTGGCAGATTGCACCACACAGTGACTCCACTGCATCCCTGAAACTACAAATTGTGCTAGCAGATGAGGTTTACAGTAGTTTTGAGATGTAAAGGAATCAAAGAACGACAAAAGAGCTGTACTGCTGACTCCTGTAGAGCAGAAAGTCATTGCTATGCTACAATTTGGAAGGGCTCCAACACTAAAATAAATCCCCACTTTACAAGACAGTATGAAACACATTTTCCATAGTTGGTTTAATGACACAATGAAATTACACAGAGTCATTCACAGCATCGCAGGATGACTATACTCAAGTGTCTGATGCTTATAAATGCAGGAATGAAGAAGTATTAGTCCTGGGCTTGTTAACAAGCTTTCAGTAATAGCATATATCTAGAACGAGATTCACAACTAAGAAGCATATACTGCCTATGGCTAAAGTCAAGTACAATAAACAAAGCTCTTTTAGTATCTCTATCACCTTACCTCGGCCACCAGAAGAATGCCATATTGTATCAGCCTTTCCACAGATTCATGGCAAACTTGATATATCACCTGGCAAGGCTGCACAACATAAAAGAAATGCACTGAAAAAAATCACATCCATTATACCCACTATGGCAACACCACTTCCCTATTCAGTATCATTGCTTTTGATACAGCAATATTATTCCTTTTAAGCAAGGTATTAAACTTTTACCAGCATAATCCCGATGCACCACTCAAGTTTACCCTGGCAGACAGGAAGACATTAATAAAATTACATTGAAATAGGATATTTAAAATTTGTCAAAGTTTTTTGAAGAAATGCATTACTAGACTGGTAAAAAATCACATTAAGTATCTCCTAATTGCCTCTAACCAAAGTTTACTTTGTTAAAAATTCTGGAATAAAATCATCAAAAGTAAAGTAATTGAGACTCATGCCAGCGATTTATTTGGAATTTAAAGGAAAGCACACTTTTAAGAAATTCCCTTATGTGTTTTGAAATTCTGAATAAAACATCAACTTCTTTTACATTGTTTATAATCATGAAGGAAGTATTTTCTAAGTTAAAAAAAATAAAAAAATTAAATTATTAACTCTGAAACCAGAAGGATAAGATTACTAATGAACCCCACCATATGAGCTACATTACTGCCCAGACAAAAATACTCAGTTTGGTTTACACTTCATTTAAAAAGGCACAAGTCAGAAATATGTGTACAAATTTAAGAACTAATTCAAAAATCTCTAGAATTCTATGTAACTTCTACACATAAGAAAAAAAATATCCAGCACTTAAAATCGCAAGTATACAGACCATACTTACACTAAAGAGTGTCTGAAAACAGATAACATCATCTGACTTCAGTGTTTTGTAACAAAACAAAACCCAGTCAGGCAATGTTTAAAACTGCCACTAAGTACTAGGTGTGGCACACAGCGACTATTGCACTTTGATGCAAATTAAGAGTACCTTTAGAATCTGGAGCCTTAGTTCCCAGCATAATTTCAATCATCTATGCAAATCCTCACAGACTTGTATTTGTTTAAGTAAAACAATATGTAAATAGGTTTGGCAGAATGTAGATATAGTTGTGATGGTCTAATGACATAAGGGACACAAGATGTGTCAGAAGGCATCAGGAAGCCTAACCTCAAGCTCTGGGAAGCTGACAGAGGTAAGAGAGAGCAGCTTTTCTTTCTCTGGAAAGGCCTAAAGCCAGCAGAGATGCTGCAGCTCAGGCCAGCATCACCCACTTCAGCACCAGCACGAGCACAGATGTGCACTCAGTACATATCCCTGAAACCAGATTAATTGATTTTGTCACACCTTGCCAAGGAAACAAGGTAGCAACAGGAGTTTGGCAAGTTAACTGATGTGCTATCTTATGCCAGACATCTTTTGGATGATCTGGTCTGATGGAACTACATTTGTTCAAATGTTCAGACATTTCCTTGAATCAAATGAGAACAACACTGTCTTCCATTTTCAAATTATACTCAATCTCTTGAAACCCCCTACCATCAGACTGTACTTACAGTGAATGTTATCAGAACTGTGACACTTCAAGAAAGCATCAATTAATTT
Source organism: Actenoides hombroni (assembly GCA_024336885.1). NCBI lineage: Eukaryota > Metazoa > Chordata > Aves > Coraciiformes > Alcedinidae > Actenoides > Actenoides hombroni. The sequence goes on from WUAM01000262.1 coordinate 4,886,989, forward strand.
TGAAGTAACATATGCAGTTACAAGCAGAACAAAAACTTGAAACATGGACAATTAATGCAATTACTTACCAAAGATATAGTAAATTCATTAGAAAGCAAGTAACACAAGCTGGCAGCTTTTCGGACCAGGTGTTCTTGACTAATCAAACTGGGAGAAACACCGTTGGTACCATTCCTGTACCTCCTACTCTGAATCGCATGAAGACTGCAGGCTGAAACAAACAGAAGCAAAGTTTACTTTTCCAAAGAACTTTATAGCAAAGGAAATTTAAAACTTTTGTTTTGTCTATTTCTAGACCTAGAAATAGTCAAACATACCCACGTAATTGAAAAATAAAGACAGAATTCACCATTACTTTGTTGCGTTCAGTCCACATCAGATGAAAACCAAATCTCATTAAAATACTGATCAAAGCGCAGGATTTGCCACATTGGCTCAAAACGGATACTTCCTTGCCTATGACAGTGACCAATATGCAAATACTTCCAAGAAAGATAGAGGATTATGGGAAAAATGAGTGGTAACATTCCATGAACAAAATACAAGTTCATTTTAAAATTGTCTTAGAGTAAACATGGGCTGAAGCAGTAAGTAAGTAACATGAAAAACTGATGCTTTTTTTTTTGTGCAGACATTTTGACTTCATGTCTTACAAGGAAGTCTTTCCTAGGTAATCCCCAAAACCTACCAATAATAGCCTCTTTAATGAATACATGAAATACTCCATTGCTGTAGAAGTTGAGTTCAAAGACAGCAGGTATAGTTGTGCTGGGAGTGATGAAGAACTCATTGTTCCGGCTAGTGTTCGTGATATTCACACAGTTCCCCAACAAGTGGATGGCATGCATGACAACATCATCAGAGTTCCCTGAAAATCCCAAGTCAAAGTCACGGGCTAAGACCTCCTCCTTCATGGAGAAGAAATCTTCTACCAATCTGGAAAGATCAGTTCCCTAGAAATAAAAAGAGAATCACACAGTGAAACAATTTTTCTGCATAGGAATTTATCTGTAAACCACCTAACCACATGTATAGTAAACACACAAACAGTACACTAGCTGTCAATAATCCAAAGCACAACAGTCATATTAGAAAAATTTATTTTCTTAGAGATTTTGCTGAAACAGTCCACAAGTTTTTAATTACATGCAATTATATTCTAAAGCCATGCAGCTATTTGAGAATGAAAATTTTTTTGTTTGCTTCTTGGCTTATTTCACAACCTGCAGTGACCCAAGTCGTTCTTCAAGAACATGTTAGAGATACTGTATTTCCGTTACCTCAGCTATAAAATGAGCTATCAGTTATCTGGGATATTGTAATTAACAAAACTGTTCAGTCGGTTGGGGACATGAGGAAAAGCTTTTCCTCAAGCATTAGGAAATTGAGGTTTCTAGCATATTTTGAGATACAAGACTGATCGCTGATAGAGTGGATAGGCATTGGAACAGGCTGCCTAGGGAGGTGATGGAATCACCATTCCTGGAGGTGTTCAAAAAACCTGTTAGATGTGGCACTTCAGGACACGGTTTAGTGGTCATGATAATCTTTAGCAGACAGTTGGACTTGATTATCTTGAAGGTTGTTTCCAACCTTAATGATTCTATGATTCTATATTCAATGTTGAATTAGCTTGAGATCTAAAAAAAATTTAATACCATGAACTCAAACCATGTATTCTTAAAAAAAAAAAAAAGTATCACTACATTTAGAGTTATATTTTGACATGGGTATTTATTTGTGTTTTATTTATCCTATCCTATTTATTTATCCTATCAATAATGGCTTCTCTTCAAGCATCCACTACTAAATAAAAATATAAGCACTCAGACTACCCGAAATCCACTTCTGTTTCAACGCATCTATCATGAAATAGTAAAATGCATACTATTTTTATAATTAACAAGGCCAAAGGAATTTTTGCCTATTTAAACAGCACAGAAGCCTTACCTGCCTGTGTCTGTACAGCAGCAAACAAGCAACGATGTGGGTAGACATCACAGCACAGGACTTGTTAGCAGCTAGAGATAAACAAGATAAACTTGTTAAGCACCTGAGAAGTTCAGAACATCATTACAAGTGAAGAGTACTCATTCTTAAAAACAAAACAAAACAACAAACAAAACCAAACAGTGATATTGGCACAGAACTGTACCTTCTGAATGAAATACAGAGTGCATTATGTCTCTACGGTAACAATATTAAAATAATCAAATTACAGTAACCTGAAGAAGGTTGAGAAAAGCTTTAACATTTACTAAGCTAAGCACTGTTTTGTATCTCTTCTAGCACAAATCACAGATCTCCTGACTAAAGCATATGCCACATAACCTATAAAACCTGGCAACACTGGTTCATGCACCTAGGTGAGTTCATGTGTGTGTGATCTTAAATAATGTCATTTTGACACTGCAATAACCTTTTACATGAAGTAATTAGAAATCAGTGTCTTAATATCACAATCAAACACTTCAGAGTACAGCAAACTCAGTATAGTAGTCCAAGGAATATAAACGTTAACAAAACAAACTGAATAAAAAGCTTGTACTTAATCAAAAAGAGTTTATTAAACTTTGAAGAGGAGGAAGAGAACCAAAGGATTGTCATGAAATGATCACCTGAATTGAGGGAACTGGGAGATATAACGTTACCAAACAGCAAATTAGCTTGTGCAATCAGCAAAATAAAACAGCTAGCTAATAGTGATATTGTAATACTTACTGAACAAAATATGCTCAGCCAAGTTGGATATCAGCTCTCTTCTGAAGGGTTCACTGGTGATATCCCTGGAGTTGGGCAGTGAAGCCTCTGTACCTTCATCCACAGCATCATTAGGTCTAAATACAGAATAAAATTCTGCATTATGACATTTATATTTTTATCAAAATATAAAATAACCTAACTGTTCTGGTTCTTTTTTTTAATATGCTAACTGAACAAGAGTGAAAAAAACCCCACTATGTAGTCTGGTAATGGCACAAAAATGTTATGCCTAACAGGCTCCACAAAAATGTAGTATCTATCAAATTTTCCAGATTATTTCTTCACATTAAACAACAATCCAAGGTAAGACCACCAAAATAAAAATTACAACCTTGTCCTGTGTTTGGCTATTCATGACTTTGTCATTCTACCATTTGCACCCCACAGTTCTTTTCCCTTCTATGAATACAGACAACAACAGATTAAGCAAACCTGTCTAAAAGGCAGTTTCCAGCCCAGCCACTTTACAGGCTAGAAATGGTCTTTTGTATGGACCTACAAACTTTGTAAAGATAAATGACTGACTCTGACTCTGGTAGGATCACACAGGTTTGTATAAGTCCAGCAAAGGCCTCAACTAAACGTGCATCTGTGTAACAGATCTAGCCCTTGAGCACAGTTCTGTAGTTTGGAGTGACAGTTACCTCCTTGTGCAAAGGGTACTCACTTCCAAGTCTTATTTGCTGTGGAATTTTATATATGTGTGTATATATATATATATATGTATGTATACTAAAACCACCTGAAATTTTGCAAGGTTTAAAAATAAATCTTTTATTTTTCATTAAGTGTGTCATTTTTCCCTAAGTTATTCCATAAAACTTAAAATTAAACCAACAGATGCCACTAAAACTTAAAAAAGGGAAAAAAGTCTCTGAGTATATTTGTCTAAACAGAGCTCCCCAGAAAGAATGCAACTCTCATAATAATTTGCCCAGTTACAATGGTCTAAGTTTTTCATTTTTCTATACACAATTACATTACCCTTGGGGATTTCAAGCACTTCTCAGAATGTAATGGTGAACACTAAAAAAACCCAAACAAACACAAAAAACCCCAATACATCCTCCCTCTCCCCAACACCCAGAAAAAAATCTACCTTGACGGAAGTATAGCTGGTAACAAAGCTTGTTCCAAAGAAAGAGGAGCAGGCACAGGTTTTTGGCTTTGGCTGTTTACATATTCCTGTTAAGAGAAGACTTTTTTGGTTAGTTTTTTTTTTTTTTAATGTTTTCCACTTTATTCTTGCATTCAACTGATAATATTACTATATGAAAATGGCAATTATTCAAAAATGCAGCTGTGATTAAAAATAGCTTACACTAAAAAAGCAGTAATAAGGTCATAGAAATTAAAAGTTTTCAACAGTTTATTCATTTTTGTTTTGTGAAAAGGCAGACTTTCCACAGCAAGGAATCTGTATTTCATGAAAAATATTGCAACAAAAACAGTACATAACCCTTGCCATCACCCTGCTGTGAAGAACTCCTTTGTGACTAGCTTCTCCATGCCTAAATTAATAAAAACTGCCTTAATTAACATGAGTGAGAGCAAAGTCTAATAGTCATGCTGAACAAACACAGAGACTAATTACAGCTTGCTGCTGCTTTCCTCAAACACCAGGATAGGCAACTTCTCCATAGTTAAACACTAGTGTAGAAACTCCAGTTGCAGGACCCCTCACAGTGCCAAAACCTAAAGCTCCTAGGAAGCAGGCAGGGTACCACATGCTTGGAATTCTTGAATCCCAAATTTCTCAAAAGTCAAACACCTCTCCTCACAGGTTAGCATTTACATTATTGTGTTTTCAGGACGCTGTGTTCTTTCAGTTTCTATAAAGACTGAAGAGTCACCTAACCTGTTGGTCAGGATAACAGTTCCCTCCCAAGAAAGCTCCTTAAAAGACTCTCACAGCCAGCTCACTCTCTTCTGCTTCTAAGCCTGTGCTCACAGAACTGCAGAGGTACAAAATTAACCCCTGAAGTTCACCTCCTTTAGAAAAACTTGCAGTGACATAACTACATTAATTTTAAAATACAGTTAGGCTCTGCAAATCATGGTTAAGGCATACTTACACAATTTCGTATCGGTTTTGTCATTTATTACTTCTCTGAGTACAAAAATGAATAGACATACAAATGAGAACTGACAGCAGTTGCTAGGAAGGTATAGAGTGATTAGCATCTCACTAGATTAAGAGGGCAGATAACCTTCTTTTCCTTATACTGATCCAAGAACAACTGTTAACTCCCTACCAAGAATAGCCCATGTCCTCTCCTTTGGAAGTGAATTAATATCCTTCCCTACTACGCTAATTACAATGCAGTGCAGACGGTCACAATAATTTCACACTGTGGTAACTGAACCCTCCAAAGCTCTCCAACCTACTGCTTTTCTGAGAGAAGTAGGGCAGAAAGAAGAACACCTAATTAATTTGAATAATGTTCTAGGAGGTTGCTGATACAGTAGTTAATCGTATTAAAGTCACACTAAAAATAAAGTATTCTGCGGCAGAACACAGCCTAGTGAAATGCAGGTAAGTATAGAACTAGCAGGTTCTGCAAAGAGATTAGAGAAAATGTAAAAAGTGAAGGCAGATACTACTGTACCTTCCCACTCCCTGAGAAACGACACACAGTATTGGGTGAACTGCTGTAGGTAATAGTTGTAAACTAATAGCAAGCTAAGACTTTCAAAGAATATGCAGATTTTTACGCTATGTTATCCGTGATACTTTAATGGCTACTAATTTGCTTAGCAATTTTAAAAATCCAGTGAGAAAAATGCCCTTCCTCAGCAACAGTGTAAGCCATTGTATTACTTCAACTGGAGAACAGTTTTCTTCAACTTCAAATATCTCCACAAGGTAAAGAATTACAAGGATCATTTTAAAGATTTCTTTGTTAAAACAAAACAAACAAAGAACATCAGGGAGAATACTTACACCATTTCAAAACTAGTTTTATATCAACTCAGACTATTTCAGCTTAACACAAATGTGTCTGAAGACTCACACATTCATCAAAACAGGGATACTTTTTTACCACCAGAATGGACTTCACCAGATAATGCTAGTGATGTTAACCCACAAAGAGAAAAATCAAAATAAATGTGTCCCATGTCAAACTTTCAAAAGGATCTTCAAAATATCAAACTTACTTTTAAGGAAAATGGTTGTGCAAAATCTACCCTGACACATCCATAATTCTTCCGCAGCATTCTGAAGACTCCTCTAGCTATACTCCAAAGACTTTCATTCTTCTTAGGCTTGCCCTGGAAAACATAGGTGGGTCTTGACATTTTTTTTCCAATTTGCAATTAAATGGTTACGTTTAAAATTGAAATGCATGCAACAGCAGAAAAAAAACCATGGCCAAATCTTTTAACACACTTTGTAACTTCCACTAAATCTAGACAACTATTGTTTTCCATAGATAGCAGCTTGAACATATTATTTGCTATGTCTTGAATTTAGAAGTATGTCAGCTGTACCACAGGTATCCCTATGAGGGAAGTTTTGTGATTCACAGCTCTATGCTCTTCAACGCTAACACCAAGTGCATGTGACAGAGGACTACTAGCACATCATTTAACTATGTAACACATTTTCCTGCACATAAACAGAAAATCCCCTAGGCAAAACAAGTTGTTCAATTGCTCTTACCAGCTGTTCACTGTTATAGTGACCTTCAATTATGCGATCATAGGAGATTCCCACAGGTATAATTAGGACATCAGGAGTAGCATTTGAGAAGAGAGCATCCACCACCACAGATAAAAGACCTGCTCTAGCTCCAGATGTCTTTCCACTTCGAGACCGTGTGCCTTCCAAGAATATTTCTAAAAACTGCTGCTGTCGCAACAATTCTTCTATGTGCTGAATACAAAAAGATTGGAAAAGAGGAAAAAATAAGTATCAAATTACACTGGCAAATTCACATTTGAAATACATTGTCAGCAACCATTTCCTTTTAAAAAACACTGGAAGATCATGAGTTGGCTTGAATATTTGTGAAAAAAACAAAAGCGGTAATTAATGCTTGACAGAAACCCAGACCAAACTGCAAGTGAATTTGCATAAATATACAAACTGTATAATGCCATTTGTTTAAAAAAAAAGCATCTCTAGCAACAGTTGATCTAGCTGATTTGCATACATCTCTACTTCTGGTTCCTCAGTACATCCCATCTTACAAGATGCAAATACAGCTATTACAATGAATGGCACAAAGGATTACATCAACCCATCAACCATGCCCCAGTACAAAAGACACCAGAGAAACAAAGCTTACGTTTAACATTAATTCAGAGAGTATTAATTCCACTTTCTCTAATAAGGATTACAATAGGTGAAAATCTGCTCATCCTCAAAGGTGCTGGGCATTCCATTATCTTTTATTCTATATATGCAAGACATAATATAAAAATGCATCCTTTTTTTTTTCAGCACAAAACCTAAGATGAATTCAAAGCTGTAAAAAACATACCCAGACTGATGGAACTTACTTTCTTTTTTTACACCTGCCACTCGACTGAAACGCTACATACAGAAACAAAGACAAGAAATACATACCACATAGAGCAAAGCTCTGTAGAGGAAGTCCTTACGACCATCGGGACTCTGATCCAACTTTCGACGAATGAAAAATCCTCCCAGCTTGCGAATCAACGTGCTACATAATAAAGAGAAATTATACTCGTTGATTTTAGTTTGCAGGAAACTACTACGTGTCCAGTGCAAAATTCCTAGCATACAACAGGAAAAGAAATTACCGGAATTCTCAAAGACTAAAATTATTATTACTCTATTTGCAAATGTTGGGACCAGACAAACTTTAACTTAAGAAACAGGCTTCTCTCACTGTCTTGCTCCAGCCCCACTCCCTTGACAGAACACTACCTTCTGCAGTGACCCTGACCAGGAGACTATTGTACACTGAGATGCTGGTGACTCACATAAGAGTTAACCTGAGCTGGCCCAACTCTGTGCAGTGCTGCACATACAGCGTGGCCTTTGTGCCTGTGTTGTACTGCACATACCCCTGGGCTGCAGGATCGGCTCAGCCAGCTCATTTTAACAGAGAAGCCTGCAGGCAACTCCCACTTGGCACCAGCAATTATGCCACTTGCATAGCCTTGCCCTTATCTAACAGTGCAGCAAGAAGTTCTTGTGAGAACATCCTTTCTGCTTGGCAGAATAAATGATGAATAGAGTTGTTTTCCTGCAAGAAAATCCTATACTAGCTCAAATGACCAAAATAGGGCAACCCTTTCTACAGATAGGGTTTGTGCAGCATGCCGTGCATGGATTGGAGGCCTGGTGCACAATGTCTGAAGGGACATTAGATTACCTATGCTAGTCTCTCTTTCTTTATCCTGCTAGCCCTAATAAACAGCATTTTAATTGGTACTTCATAGAGTTTGAATGCCTTTCTTAATGGGTTTATCACAGATCAGCATCTGCTGGTGCAAAATACCCTGTAAGTCAAGATATCCCCCTTCTCTACTCAATTTCCTGGAATATCCAGTGGCTTTTCAGAAGTCAGTTATAGCCAAAATCTGACTTACTGGTAAAATACTACTTAAAATACCTTAGGTTCTTCAGCCAACAGAAATATGTCTTAAACAGAGACCATATTGGAGTGCTTTCCCAAAAAGTATTATTCAAGCAGTACTGTTGCTGCCCATTAGCCAGCTCATTAAACTTCATGAAGAACTGTTCATTCACTACTTTTTCACATACTCATCTTTCCTTAGTCACCTACCCACTCTGAAACCCCTTTAAGAAAGGAATATCCTTCCTTACTCTACTTAGGTTATGACAGAGTTTCTCAGAAGGATTTTATTATGCTCTCTTTTTGAGCATGTAATAGGAACCAAAGTAGTTCTCTAAGATGGTGCAATAATACTCAGATATCTTACACTTGGATATAAGATATATTGTGCAATAGGTCACCTGAAGATCCCTTCACCTCAGACTTTTTCAAAGAAGAAAAGGTTATTACCTGAAGATGGGGATGTTGAGATTGTTCCCTGCAGCAATGTAGGGTGCTTTGATATTATGGCAGAAAAGAATGAATGTAAGGAGCAGGTAGTCTATGTGGGATTTGTGAACAGGCAAGAAGATAAGAGGCAAATTCATCTGTGGTGGGGAGAGAAGGAAAAAGAAAGACAGTAAGAAATGTGGACTATTACTCCTTTTCTAAAATCCAACATTGAGATTGCTAGCATCATATTATCAGAACTGATGGTATTTTCCTGTTACCATCAGTCAGTTTGTTTACTTCTGCTTTTCATTCAGCTGTGACAAGAACGTTTTAGTTAACAGCACTTGTTCATTTTCATGGACTGTAGTTCTTAGTTGTATGCATTACATTAACAATGATTAATATTCCTAGTTTCTTCAGACTCGCAGTACTGAGACAACAATCAAACCATTAAAGGGATGTGGCCAAATTGTCATTGTCACTAAAATACTGCTCTTTCTTTCTATTAGATATCAGCAAGGATCTGTGCATAGTGGAGTTCACAAACACTGGAATCAAGAGATGACAGAAAATATTAGGAACCTTTTCTAGTTTATTTGTTTCATTTATCTAATGTATCTTTCTAAGGTAAACACTGCAAAGAACCAAATCCTTTGAGTGTAAAGGAAATGGTAGGATTTAGGAGTTGTTTTGGTCATTTTCAATAAATGTGAAAGGACTGGGAACAGATTGCTAGTAAGGAATAGGAAAAGTTTATTTCTTAAAGATTTTCATTCCAAATTAAGGTGAGAGTGAAAAATCCTAAGGAGACCTGCTAATTTATTACTGGCTGCCTCAGCACAAAAAAAAAATAAATAATGCTGGCTACATTCAGCCTGATAGTTACAACTTTGATTCTGAAAAAAAGGTGAAACCAGAGTTTCACATAGTTCACAACACAAAGGGCATATTTAATTTAAAACAGTGTGTCACAGATATGAGACAGTTCTATCTACAATCTGATAATCATACAGAGTCTTCTAAAAAGAGAAAGTGCTGTAAACATTAATAGAAACTACATCGGAAATCTACCTTACTTGTTTCTTTCCCATCTTCCCTTACCTCTGTTGCTGCTTTGACCATTTCTATTTGACCTCTGTGGATCTGAATATTCCAGAAAAAGCTGTTAAACAACTTCAGTAACACCCAGCCAGTCAACCTGAAGGAAGAACAAACACAACTCAAAAAGCTTCATTTATTTCTGCCTCCATCTTCTATTGCTTCTATATAACTGAAGGCAAAGCCATAAAATTCGATTACTTTATATTCAAACAAAATTAGTATAAAATCCAATTGCTTAACAAGTTTTTGCCTATCAGCTAGGCCATGGGTAGTAACCACATTTCATCCTCCTGCAGTTATGACAGAAAACTTGTTAGTGTCAACCTCAGTGAAGGCTGTTTAAAGGGCAGAGGTCACTTTACATATGAGGCAAGTTAAAAAAGGTTCTATGATCAATTATAATAACTAAGTTAGTTAGGTGACATTTTAGGTGACAGTAGGTATCTGGTCTTGTGGAAGAACTTAATATAGTTACAGAAAGTATAGTGCTTACACCATAAAAGTTGGTGGAGGGGACTAGAAACATGACAGAAACAAATTCATCCTAAGTAGCAGACACCACAGTAGAAGATTTCATCTAAGATAAGACTCTGAGATATTTATAACTACAGGTTATGATATTCAATGGGCTACTTGGAAAAAGGATTTTTCACAGTTTAAGATGCTGCAGCTAGCTGCTTTCGCCTGCATCAGCCTGAAAAAACACAGGATACTAATATTGGTCTAAGCATTAGCACCAAACCTGGTTTCAGGAGGAAAAAAGAAAAAAGTCTGTATTTAATCTTAAGATTTACCCCTTGAAAAGGTGGAGGCTTTCTGCTGCATCTCAAAATAAAGAATGACTGTCATTTCATTTGTTAACATTACACAATTATTTTTTATGAATAATGTATTATTTTTTTGAATAATGATTCAATATTTATGAATAATGTCTTACAAGCTCTGCTGGTATAATACAGAGGGAGTTTGGCCATATGTCTACCTATTGACAAAACTACTGAGCTATTTTTCTTACCTGATTAAAGCAGGTGACACATTTGCTACCATTTCCTGAAGAATTTTCCTGGCTTTTTTCTTCACTTTGTTGATAGCTTTAGGATCCGTTTGAGCAAAACTACCTGGAGCACTTGGTTCAGAAGCTTCATCTACAATAGCCTTCTGGACTCTAAAATTAAAAAGTAAAACTTACAAGACAGGCTTGCAACAGAATAGTTCAAGACAGATAACTGCTGGGAATGAGCTGTATGTTACCAAGGGGAGTAACTTGCAGGCATAAAAGAACACACTGAAGTACTGTGCAATCCAAATGCATTAAATTTAATTCAGTACTGTTCTAAGCATAGGTGGATGATGGACAAATGTGCTCAATGTTGACCATATAAAACAGTATGTCCACAGTTCACAGGTACTTGTATCAAGTGATTGCCAGTTTTCAGAAATGGTTAATAAGGTTACAAATGCAGAAAGAACAGTTGAAATCTCCTCTTTGATAATATTTTCTTCTTCCTACCATAGTAATTTCATTTAGCTCACTAGACAGTTTCATGCAGATACTGTAGACACTTCCACAGTATCTTCCCCCTTGAATTCCCAGTTTTACAAAGTGTAACTAACTTTTATAGGGCTATTTTCTCCATTTAAGACATATCTAAGAGAGGTTAAGTGATTTAACACACCCTAACTGCCACAATGTGGTTTGCTTTACTTTTCAAAAGCAACAGCATCATCTTCAGATGGGACTCAAACATTAAAAATTCAGGAGAGAAAATGTTAGAAATGTTAATGTAGGCAGTGTGTGCCCTCTGCCAAAAGTAGTATCAAGGAGTGGACATGCAGTTGAATTTCTTTGTGTCCAGGGAAAACTGACACCTTAATAGCTAATCAGGGGATCAGCATGACATTTAAAATGCAGTATATGAAACAGGAAACAGCTCCACAAAGTAAAGGGTATTTCATTCCATAGCCTGTTTCCAGTTTTGTCTCATACTCTTTGTATACACTCAAGCCATTCTGAAATGCTGGTTTCCTAGTACATCTAAAACACTGACAATTTCTGATGAGTGCGATATTACTTCAGTGGTTATGATTTAGATGAATTAGATAAACAAATGTTTGAAGAGCTCCAATGCAGCAATTTTTTTTCTTCTCTGTACTGTCTGCTGTCCGCCCACTATTTGGAGATTTATAATTCTTAATCTCCCCTCTTTCACTATTCAAACAGAAATTGCAACCTATAGTCCTGAAAGGCAGTGCTGAAGATACTGTTATCTTCTAATACTATAAATAGTTTGATTTTAAAAACCTGCTGTTTCCAAATTCTTAAACCATATTGTCATGCACCAGTCATTTAAAAAATAGTTTGTTTTTACATTATCTTACCTGGTGTTATTCAGCACATTTTCGGTAAGATTCTTGGCAAACATACCCTTATGAACATCCCTCTCTTGCACAAAAAGGACATAACAAAAGCGTCTTGCAAGCCACCCTCTGTACCTACAAAAATATGAAGTTATTTGAGTGTGACCATCGAAATAGTTCACTGCCAAAAAAAAGAGAATATTAAAACCACCCAAAAATACAATTAAGAAGCAGAAGTAAGGGCTGCCTAAAAGCTTCTATATCATCTAGTAAATTGTCAATATGTTAATGTTATGGATGAAATAACCAATGCATAGCACAAAATATCTGAGACAACTGAGGTCTGCATTACTTCAGTTTAGGGTGATACTGGTCTTCAAACATCCATAGTACCACAGGAAAGTAGCTACAAACCACCATATACATTCCGCCTGTCCCACTGGAACCAACACTCCAGCTCAGCCAGGACAAAAGCAGAGAGAGTGCTGATTTCTGGTTCAGTGACTTTCCACTAAGGAATGTAAATGCCCAGCAAAGAGATTTGTCAGCTTCTTCAAGAAACACCAAGTCTGCCTGAGAAAGCTGCTCACGTTGTATACACAGGGTAAACTCTCACAGACACTTCTGAAAATGTGTCTGCATTAGCCACCAATACTGAAAACACTCTTTTGGTAATCTTTTCTTCCTCTCCAATCTTTTCAAACACCCAGCCCTATTTGCCTCTTATGGACCTTCTCTTTGTGAAGTTTTAACACGAGTAGAACCACTAAGCACTCAGTAAATCTCTCTATGAATTCAAGTGTTTAAGTAAGGCAACTTAGCTTGTGTGGCCAGTCGTCTTCTTTTAAATTAACCCTGTCCTCTACTCTCTGGATCATATAAGCAGCAGTCACCTGAGAAAATGTTATTTTCAACAGTTTTCCTAACATCAAAGAAGATGCACATGACACAGGAACGTCTAAAATCCAGTCCTCAGCAATGAATATTCATTACTATTTTCTCTCCTCACCACCCTCACTCATGAGGTCAGGACTGGACAAGCCACCACTCATGTGGGTCACTCCACAAACCAGAGCTGGGACCCTCAAACAGCAGAGCTGATGTGATAAGGCAGAATTAACAGCTGGAAGAAGAAATTAAATTCTGGCCAATCCTAAAACCAGAGCAGTCAGTATTATGCAAAAACCCTGTCCTGAGGACTGCTGATGCAATGCATCACCGACGCTTCACTGAGTGTCCCAGACTGAACCGTGGGTGGCAATGCTCATGTTGGTTTCCATGCTGGAGTGCTGCCAAGGTCTCACTCCTTGTCATCACCAGAGTTACTGATCTTGGCTGTTAAACTTCCTTACCATGTTTCAGTAAATTTATACATGTGTTAAAACCAGCTAGGAAAGATGAGGAGGGACTTTTACACTGCAAAAGGCTGACCCACCTGAGCGCACAGGCTACTCGCGCTATCGTTAGGATGAGCGCACGTGCACGAGCCATCAGCACAGGCTGGCACCTAACGGTTACACGAACACACAGACTGTCTCGAAGGACAAAGAATTCTGCTATTCACGCTGTCAGGGAAGTAGTGGTGACTCTGTTCTAATTGCTTTTCATTCTCCCCTTCCCATTGGGGTTTGAAAGCCTTATTGATATTTCTAAAAAGCATAATTAAGGATATGCGTCTTTCTGACAACAGTTTTGGTAACTATGAACACGTCGTCACAACAGGGATCTGTCAAGGCATAAAGGCTTCTACATTCATGTTACAGCTTAGATTTTTCTAACTATACTATGTCATAACTGTTTCCTAATCATGTAGCAATGATAGAAGAAAAATAGCCACACAGAATAGACCCAGTCAAGAGATAGTCTAAATATATATATTGACACCTCAGAAAAAGTCTGTGGTAATATTTCAGTACAGGCAGAGTAGGCTAGCAGTTAAAGGGAATCCCTCTTCCATTCTAAGGCCAAGAAACTGTGACTATGTAACACCATGGGACCTCAGAACTTCATTAAAATTGTCACTTTTCAGACTATAATGACATTCTGAGCTAAAGGCATTTCAGAATAATTCATTAACCCATATTTTGTTGCCCTGATATTTCTAATTTAAGTAACTCTGACCATTCAGAATCATTCAAGCATTAGACTTTTGAAACTAATTAAAAAAAAAAAAAAAAAAGTTAAAATTAAACACTATTTCTGTTATTTTCCTGGATTCTAAACTACAAGCTCAGATCTTACAAAGACATTGCTAATTCAAATTGAAGAATGAACAGCCTCTAACATTAGCTTCCTCCTCCTCAAGCACAGCACAATGCTGCCTTTCTTCCACTCAGACACTTGGGCTCATTTCTTTCAGGCTGCTGGCCTCTCTTTGTTTGTTCTGACTCTACGACAAACACTGCAGGACCTGCTTATGCTAATGATTACTGCAAAAGCCTTAGCAAGCATTATTAACTTTCCAAAGAACTGAGTAAAGATTTTTGTGTACTTCCAATATTTTCATCCCAGAACACAAGATATACTTCCAATAGCACAAAGATACATCATTATTTTTAGGTTATATACACCATCCTTAAGGAACTGCACTCTGCCACCGAGGCAGAGGAGAGACATGTTTGCAAGACGTGTTCAGATTTAGTTGTCATTAGTGACAACAGTCAAGACCTAAATTGTGAGCCAGGTCTGCTCAGTAAGTTAAAATGCAGCCTGAAGTCATTCTTAAGCACAGGAATAAACCAGCCCCTCTCAGCATAATGCTACAGATGCTGCCTTCTGCACTGAAAGAGAAAGGATTTAAACATGTTCTGTTTTTTTGCGAAGCAGGTTTGACCCTTACACTCCTTGTCTGTAACCCCAAAGGACTGTGCCCAGCTCCCATATACACACAGCTGGATTTAACAAGTACAACATTACTTTCCTGAAGCCAGCACCAATTCCTGCATTTTAGGACAGCAATATATATTCACTTAGTACGGACCATCCTAGAGATTCCCCCTGTCTTAAGAGGAGAACACAAGAGAATTTGAAAAGTGAATGAAAGACTTGCTACGTTACCTGGTATGTGTTTCATTGATATATATGACATTACGCAGACCCAAAGAAGGAATACTAGCATTGAAGAAGTTATCCTGTAAAACCAAGAAAAAAAAACCAGATTGGTGGACTATTTGATTACATAAGAATAGTTGTGTCTTTACGTTCATCATAACGTTTAAGGTAATGCAATGTTTTTCACCTCTATTACAAACAAAATGCAAAGTAGAGAAGGGCTGAACTTGCTTATAAAACACACACAAACTGTTCTGAAATGAAAATGACATTCAGAAAGTGACTGCTCCCAACTCCAATAATTTCCAAGTATTCTCTAGGCTTTACTGAATACAGAAATGGTTGCATTGGTTGTATTCTTCAAGCCAGAATATTTTATCACACGTAACATAAACCAGGACTTGTCATAGTACAGAACTGATTTTTGAGACCAAACTTGATTATGCCATATTCAGCATTAGCATAATCATGAAACTTCTGATGCTCAGTCTGTGACAACCAGTTTGCCAGCAGATCAGGCATCAAGTAATGGCAGCTCAAAGGTCAGGATATCCATCTCTGGTTAGGTGGCAAATCTCCACATTCCTGCTCTGCCTGAACAACAAACTCAATCCAGCCTTCTACACCCCTGGTACAGTCTCTACATGCCAGGCTATTAACTGTTCTGGATGAGTTTTGGAGTGATTCCACTTTGGATAAACAGCTATTCCTTGGCAGGAAGACCTAAACTTTAATCTTTCATGTTCCAAGTAAGTACCTTGACGAAGAGGTTAGCTTCTTTCTGCCCAAATAATATTTAATTATAAAATGGGTACCATGCCAACAGTGAATTACAGCTAAAACCACTGGGACTGTGCATGTCAAGGAAGACAAAAACAGGACACTGAAGGAGAAAGATGGTTACCAGCAACAGCATAGCTGCAGAACAGAACAGCCTCACTACCTATTTTGCAATGGGGGTCAGGTAAGAGTCTCATTTGTTTGTATTTTGTTTAGAACACACCATTTGAACACATATATTTTAATTTGTGGCAATGTCACTGGCACATCAAGTGACAATGACATGCTACAGTGGGAGCACACAGTCTTTTGCCCCATGTTAAAGCATAACGTATATGCGTAGTACATACAATCAACAAATTGTTTCTCTACACTCTTAAAAGAAAGACTTAAGGTAATATTAATTTCTTTGACTATTCACTGGGGTTTTTTTTCAGATCTTAAAGCTAGATGAAATGTTCTGGCAAAGAGAAGTGAAATTACTTTTTCCTGGTCTCCCCAAAAATCAGCAACAAAGATAAATACCACTGAATGCCCAAGTCTGTTCCCATGCTATAACAGTTGGGTCACAACCTCATTCTGTGAAATTCATCCTCTAGCTGTAATGTCACACTTCAGCTTTCCCTTATTTAACTCCTCCCTGATCCCGTGTCTGGCAGAGAATGTGATTCTGTGAGACCAAGTGAGCTGATACAGCATCTCCCTGCCACCATGAGGGAAGAGCGCAGCTCGCACCACCACATCCTACCTTTCCCCACTGAACACTACCCCTCATCTCTTAACTTATGCCACCTCCAGTATTCATCACACCCCTTAACAAGTCAACTTCATTCAGGCAAGGCAGAAAACTAAGACATCCAGACTAAATGAGTAAATAAAGCACATAGTTTTCTATGTGGTTAGTGAACTTGATCAGCCCCCAGGAGAAGAGCAAGGAAACTAAGAAGGAGAAGCAAGACTTCCCTCTCCCTGCATTGGCAAGCTGTTAGTCTGGCCAACATTTAAGGAAATCTATCTCATCCATCCCTTAAGAAAATTAACAAGACAAGCAGCTCAAAAACACAGTGAAACATCTAGAATCTAATGACAGGATCTGGTTTGTTATTGTCTGCTGCAAGGATGGTATTTTGTCCTTGTGGCAGAAGGCAATAAGGGGCTTAATCAGGTCATGCCCCTTTCTTAAGTGGGATCTCAGCATAGTTAATTAGTTTCTTATTTAATGGACAAAATACAGAGTAAGATTTTTATTTTTAAAGTGTAATTCCCAACTTGAGAGGAACAGCCTAATTACTAAAAGCCTAATTACTAAATGTATAAAGCCCTAAGTTGAGGATTCCTACACCTTTTTACAAGTCAGAACACTTGTCTATTAGAAGCAGTTTCAGTTTACCTAAGCGTTTGTCTTGTTGCCCATATCGTACACATACCTTCACAGGACATTTGGACTTGTATCCCACAATTGTATGTCATTGATGCAACTTTCTGTTCTGACATAGGATTAGAGTGAAACAACAACTTTTCCTTGGTCAAAGAAACATCCAAATTTTCACTCTACTCCAGCCAATAATGCAGCTCAGTGCAGGTGCAACTGAGTGCAATTTAAAGCCTGGGGTGCACATATAATCAATGTACATGATGAACTGATTGCAAACTGTTACAGCAATTTATCAGCATTTTGCATCTTCAGCTTACAGAAAGCCTGCCCAATGCAGTTCAATACAATATTTTAAATCAGTTTGTGCAACATCTCTAGAGCCACCATCTTGACACTGTTCCCGGCAGACAACTATCCCCGCTATCCTAACTGGTGCTCCTTGTTTCCAGGCTGGGCAGAGAAACCAGGAATCAGCCAGGTATAGAAAACCAACCTGTCTTCTCAAACACAGGACTGATCTCTTCAAGTTTGAAGAGACGCATATTGCTTACTTTCAAAACTGTACTTTGTGGAAAGAGAATTAAGTGTTCTAAAAGTAAGCCTGAACACTTTCATAAGCACCAAATTCCCATTATTAATCTAGTAGAGTAGATAATTTTCCCATAAAATTTCCCAGTGCTAATTCTGAAGAGCTGGAGAGTTTTGTTCGAGGAACAGGTCTGCACTGGGAAGTGGGAGACAAAGCATCACAATAGGTCTGTCATCCATTAATAACCATGACAAAGAAAATATAACCACAAAGGTGAAAAACTATATTCCTTTATGAAGTAATAAATGTGTGACCTTAATTCTGAAAGTAAGAAAACTACTGCAACTTCATTACACTGCAGCTATGTGTTATTGTCAAGCATAATCCAGTCCGTAATCTTCTTACCCGGCTCTGGGGAGTGCATACGTAGCAACATCGTCCCACAAACGGCCTTTTTCTGCTCAACAGAATCTCTTTCCATTTTAAAGTAGCAGATCGGAAGAAAGTGGGCCTAGAGTTACACTCTCCCTGCAGAACAAAAGAGCACTGTGTAAATATTCAGAAATATATGTTTTACTGGGTATGTGAAAAGTTTGAGTAAGAGGAGTTGCCAGACACACACACACAGAAAAAAAACAACAAAACCAACGCAAAATTACATACAACTAACATAATTTTTTTCCAAGATTTATCTAAAGTAAATTATATTATCTCCAGATGATGTGATTTTTAAAAATAAAAGCATAATCACAGTGTTGGACTTATGTATCTTAACCACTGCAGCGTTTGCTGATACACAACATTTTTAAATAAATAAAAAGTCTAATAAGAAACAGCAAGGAAACTGACAGCAGAAAAAAGTGGAAGAAATTAACAGTAAATTACACTCTCAGTAATGTTAGAGTGCTTGAATGATGAACAATGTATTTTAAGCTTTAACTGAAGATCACCCTGTAAAATTTCAACGTACACAAAATATTGACTCTGTAGGCTCTTTTTCATCAGTTTCATTCAAAGTGATCTGAAAAAGGAACCTGTGCCTTCTCCAGTGTTAGGTTGTCTTTCTGATCATTACAGAACCAAAAAATCCCAAGTATCTGCATTCACAGAACACATTCTCTATGTTAGGACATAACAAAAATATACTTAACTACAATTTTTACAAAGACTTTGATTGCTCCCATTAAAGCCTGCTGAATTATTGCTTGCCCTTGACTGAGCACTGGATTGCCATTTTCTGAACCACATATTCTCATCTTTTAATAATAGGGAAATTACAGGAAAAAACCCAAAACCACCAACCCCAAATGTCATTTAAATTAGCATTTAAATTAAGTGGAAGAGAAGCAGGGTAGAACCAATACCATAAACCAGTATAAGGGTTGGAAAACACAAATACAGATATTGACATACTCAGCTAGGAAGCCAGCCCAACCAGCAGAAAGTCAAACGAAGTGCTGAAGATGCCTAAGAACTAAAATGTGCATGTATCACATTTGGCAGCCAGAGTGAATGGGAAATTATTCCAAGGCCAAGCTTTCCATCTGAAATAAACAAGCATCAAGATGCTAAACCTGGCCCAATCCCTTCTCTAACACTTCCCATAATGCTAAATCCCAAATTAACCAACTTTGTACCAACACTGCCTGCCTTCTGCTTGCCTCCAAGCCCTGACTGAACTCACCACCACTTTATTACAAACATCTCCTTCCTGTGTCTTTTGTCTCACCTGCCTTTATCCCACTTTCTAACAGATCTCTTAGTCACTGCAGCTTGCTGAGCAGTGTAACTAACATCTAGCTAGATAGAAACCCAGCTGCCAGGACATCTGTCCTTTCCCTCAACTCTGACCAGCCTCTAACTCTTCTTCTGTATCAAGTTCAAACTCCTCCCTCTCCAGAGCAGTGTCTAATTCTTCCTGACCTATGCTTCTAAACCAACCAGTGCTATCCCAGTCCCCATGTGGCTCTTTTTGCTCCACCCAGCCCTCTCTGCTCACTGCCCCTTGTCTCCCAAATCCCAAGACTCACTCAACAGAGGACACAGACTTTTAACAGGATTCTTATTTATATCCAGCAATTTTTTCTGCCTCCTGTATTGCCTCAAAAGCTCCAGCTACAATGCTACATGACCATGCAACTTGAGCTTCACACTCCTTTTCACCTCTGCATTTCAAACTACATCTTTCAGAACAGCAACAAGCTTTCTATAGGACTTTCTGCTTGACCTCAGTCTACTCCAGAATGGGATTCTGCACATTTATCACTATATAAAGTGATCAGTAACATCACACCAGAAGTTTATAAGACTATCAATAGGGTTTGACAGGGTTCTTTCACAGCAACGTTAGTCTTTGGCACAGCACTGAACTGTTTGCTCCTTCTTAAATTTCAAGTTAAAATTAAAACCAAACTGCACCATGCATGAGAAGTGATGTCTTACGTACATTCCGTGTAATAATTAAAATAGTCCAGCTTCAACTTGAAGAAGAAATGAGAAATATATGGGCAGTAACATTCACAATTTTTACTTACCCATTCTTCACTGGAATGCTTACATCTACTGATACTGCACTCTGCTGAGGTGGACAAATAGGAAACATCTATTGTTCCAAGGGACAAAGCAGTTTCATCCATGACAAAGGAGTTGAACTTAGTATCAGAAACTGAAAAATAATAACATACATATATAATCACACACATACACACGTACATAATTTCAGTGATGGGTATCTAGCAAAAAATTAGCAAACTGGTATTTTTGCACCCTTCAGTAAAAGTTAGGTTCTGAAGAAGTTTCATTGCAGGCAGAAATGAGCATGATTTAATGCAATAAAAAAAACAATTTCCATAAACACAGCACAGCAGTCATCTATCTGGCTGGTTTTGTCTCCCCGCTCTTCCCAGGACGGGTCAGTATAGTCCCTCTATGCTTTTCCACTGTTCTTCACTACATACTCTAAACCATTTGCTGAATGGCGAGGATACACATTTCAGCCACTTCCAAAAGTTTACTATTCTCTTGCACTCCATGACCTCACTCTTTCATCATTTGCTTCTCAAGGACACCTATTATCTACAAAAAATTTCATTAATGTTCACTCTCAATCCTATCTCACAGTATACTTCATGTGTCTGATAGAGCTGTAGTCAAACCAGTTTGCAAACCCCTCAGAAAAAGGAATGCTTTATACAAAAGCACACCCCTAAATCTGAACGTGCTGCTGACTTAAGCGGCATTACAGGCTTGGGGGATTAAAAAAGCAGTAAAGAAGTCTAAACTTACACTATTATTTTAAAACTGAAGCTTAACAGTTCGTATAATAAGCCCAGTAATTCTCCCTTGGCCAAGTAAAAAGAAAAAAAAAGCGGGACAAGCATTTCAGAACAACTTAACATTGTATGGTACATGTGCAAAAGGGTACAAATTGAACTGTTTGTTATGGAGCCACTGAAAAAGGGATCCCAGCATTTTCATCTAGAGAAACGTCAAAGTGGCAGTGCCACCTTTTCCATCTGTCACCACGAAGAAACTTCTATCACAGCCAAGCTACGAACCATCAGGAACAAGACTGTTCCCACCCTGTATGCTAACATTTGCAAAATGTGGCCTAAAACCTTAGTCCAACATTCCGCCTTTCTTACTGTTCCCCCCAAACACAAACCTGTTCTGTAACACTCCCCTGTGCAGAGTTCCCAGTGCAAACTGGAGTTTGAGCAGGAATATCTACACACATACTTATCTTTACATGGCCTAAGTACATAAGTTATCCTTTTTTCTTTGCTGGCTCTTACGCTCAATTTGCCTTTGGTCGGTTTTTTTTACTATTACTATTAGTGCCCAAGCAAATTAGTATCTAAACCAAATACAAAAGCAAAAGCTGAGAAACATCTGAACAGTGAAAGCAAAAAGCGTCCTCTCTGTGCTCAAGGTGACCTTGGCTGCACCGGTATACAAAAAAAGATTAACTTAAAAAAATTACAGAATGAAAAGCCTGTTTGAGCACCGGCAACTTTATACCCACCTCTAACGAAACCTGTCTTCCGTGTGCCCGCTCTCGGCCGCGGCGCTTACGCTGTAAACCTGCAGCAGCAGCAGCACCTCGTCATCCTCCGGGGCTCGGACAGGGCTCGGGGATCCCGCACGCTCACAGGCTCTGTTATAAATAAAACCACGGCGGCTGAGCGCGGGTACCGGCTGTGAAGCCTCCCCTGGCAGCGCCGGCGACCGCTGCCAAGGGGCCGGCCCCGGCCGCCGCGAGGGGCGGGAACCACCGCGGGCTGCCGCCGGCACCGGGCACCGGCAGGGCCCGGCGCCCGCCAAACCCCCATACCCCGGAACACCGCCGCGGGTTCGGCCGGCGCTGCCCACGCTCACCCGCCCCCTGCTCGGCTCCACGGCAGCCGCGGGGACCTGCAGCGCTGCTGCCCGTCCCCCCCGCCCCGCTCGCCCGGCAGCGCGACGGCGGCCCCCGGCTGGTGCTGGTAGGTGGCGGGGGCTGCGGCGCGGCCCCCCCGGGGCCGGTTGGCTGCGGAGGGAGGCGCGGGGCCGCCCCCCGGCCCTGCCCGGCGCGGAAGGGAGGGGACGGGGGGGGGGGGGGGGGCGGGGCCCCGGGGGGGGGGGGGGGAGGGGGGGGGGGGGGGGGGGGGGGGGGGGGGGGGGGGGGGGGGGGAGGAAGGAGGGGAGTGGGAGGTGCTGCCTGCGCCCCCGCCCCGGCCGGACCCCCGCTCCGGCTCCTCGGGCCCTGCCCCCGAAAGCTCCGCTAGCCACGGGTCCCGCTGCTCCGCGTCCCCTGACCCCATCCCACCAGGGCGAGCCCCCATCGGCCCCAGGGCACTGGGGTGCTGTAGCCCGGCCGGGGACCCTCCCTGGGCACTGAGGGAGGATGGGCCCCCCTGCAGAGGCTGGCAGCGATGGCGGGAGCTGGGGACCCACTACCCCTGCGCAGGGCAAGCGGGGGGATCGCCTGCCTGCTCCCCCATGGGGCTCCCCCTTCCCCGGCAGTCGCCTTGGTCCTGCTCGCTGTGGGTGCTGCCTGTGGCTTGGGGGCCCCAGGCAGGCTGGGGGGTCCTGGACAGCCCGTGAGTCCCGGTCAGATCGGCGGGTCCCAGGCAGGCTGTGCTCCACAGGCCCTGCTTCCCCAGGGATTTCCAGCTTGGAGCAAAATAAAAACTAGGGTGCAGGCAGAACTGTCTGTTGTTGCCTCCTGGCTGGATGTGTGTTGTGTTTGAGGTGTTGTGTCCCCTGATGTGTCTGTCACCTTTCAGGATCACGCCTGAGCTCCTGGATCATCCCTGGGGACTGCGCTCCCCATGAGCATGTCGAGTGGGCCTGCTCACAGTGAGTCCCATGGGGCGATGCTGGCAGCACCCCAGGGCGAGGGGCTGCACCAGGGCTGACCCCCCTAAACCCTACAGGATGTTCAGGGTGAGATGCATTGCCCACCCCCTCTTCCCACCGCCGCTGTCAAGGGTTAACCTCATCCCAGCTTCATCCTGGCAGCAGATGTGGAAGGGGAAGGAGCTGGAAACCCCTTCTCCAAAGGGGGTCCCTAGTGCCAGCTCTGCTCTTCACCACCCTCCAGCTGCCTGGAGTCAAGTAAACACCCACCAGCTGGAGAACATTCCTGTGCTGGGCCAGGGCTGGGGTGTAGCTGGGGCCCAGCCCTGTGGGGTCCTGTTGGATGCAGCCCCGCTGTGGCTTCCTAGGACATGGCTATGGTGGCCTTGGTTGTGGCCAGGTTTTGGGGGCATTCGGACGTGGCTGCTGGCTCCCTGGGGAAGGGCTGGATGGGGTCTCACCAGTCACCCTGCAGCATTTTGGGTGCAGGAGAGTGCTGCTGCTCTCAGGGTCAGGCTAGGTGAGGGCTGGATCCAGGGTGAGCAACAAGCCCACCGAGGTGGGTGGCAGGGGCCGGAGGGTGGCAGGGAGCCACACTGTGTGCTTGCCCCCAGCACCCCGCCTGCCCCGGCAGAGCACCCCATGCCCACCCTGAGGCTGCAAGGACCAATCACTATGGTACTGCTGCAAGGCCAAGAGCAGTGGGTGGGCACTGGGCCCCTACATGGTGTGGCTGGAACCCCTGGCATCACACTCAGGGGCCAAGCCTTGCTCAGTGACTGCTGGTTTCCCCCATCCCAGAGCATCCCACTGTAACGAAGAGAGAAGGTGGAGCTCTTCAGTGTTGTTCTGAGCAGTGGTTCAGAAGCAGCTCGGCTTCCCCCAGGAGTTTTGGAGCTATTAAAGTGCCACAAATCTCTAACCCTATTGCAAATGTGTTTATTTAAAGGCATTTAATTTTTTCTTAATAACTCGCTAGCTTGCTAGCACAGTGCCAAGACAACACAGCACTGGGGAAGAGCGGTTCAGAGCGGCTCCAGGAGAGCTCGGGTGGTTCACACCCATTTTGGAGCCCTTCTGAAGGATCTTCAGAGCTTTAGTGCTTTTCTGGAGCAGTTTCGAAGAGGTTGGAGAGGTTTCAAGACATTTAGAGACCTTTTTAGAGGATGTGCAGAAGAGCTTGAGCGCTTCTGAGCAGCTGCAAGTATTTTTGGATTAGTTTTAGAGCAGCTTTGGAGCAGTTGGGAGTTTCAGGGTCGCTTACACCTCTTTGGTATCATTCAGAGGGGGGCTCAGGTGGTTTCAAACTGTTGGGAGATGTTTAGAGACGTTAATGAAAAGTTTTAACACTGTTGAGAGGTCTATTGGGAAGGTCCAGGGGAGTCTCAGGGGCCTTTCTGAGGGAGTTAGAGCACTTCAGGCATTTCACAGCCACGCAAAGGACGCTTGGAGTGCTTCAGAGCTGCTATGACATCTTTTCTTATGATCCATTTTGAGCTATTTCAAGGAGTTTCAGAAATGTTTAGAGGACTTCAAGAGCTCTTTTGAACTGCTCCAAGCAGTTATAGCACCAAGGTGCCTTTTAGAGGGCTGGTTTGAGGAGCCCAAGAGCTATTTGAGCAATTCAAGTGCTTCAGCACTGCCCACAGATCTGTCCTTCCAAAGCCCTGGGCTGTTCAGAGTTGGTTTACAGCTCCTTGAAGCGACCATGCACCACACCAGCACCCCCAGAGCTGTTCAATTACCTGATTTCTAGAGCAGCTTCAAGCTGTTGGAGGTTGAATGTTTCAGAGGAATTTTTAAAAGGATTTTTTGGAGGTGTTTAGAGAAATCTTGTTGCGTAGTAGAGCTGCTTAGTGGGGTGTAGAGCAGTTTAGAACACTACAGAGGTGCTTTAGAGATGCTCAGAGATGTTTTAAAGCCAGCTCAGGGATGTTTCAGAGCAGCTCAGGGATGGTTTAGAGAAGCTTGGTGCTGCTCAGAGCAGTTCAGAGGAGCGTGGAGCTCTCTGCAGTAATTTGGGGTGGTTTAGAAATCTCGGAGCAAGTTAGAGGCATTTCCTGGCACACAGAGGCGCTCTGAGCTCCTTGCAGCAGCTCCAGGTGCTCCAGGGCTGCTCAGAGGGGTGCAGAGCAACAGTCTGGAGTCATCCAGAGGCACTCCAGGAGCTGAGAGGGTTATTCTGCAAGTTTGAGCCCTTTGGGGCGGCTTACAGGGGCTGGGAGAAGGTGGAGGGAAGCTTAGAGGGGTGTGGAGCAGCTTAGCAGGGTGGTTTAGAGCATTTAAGGGATTTTTAGAGCGGTTTGGAGCAGTCAAGTGCTCTGAGGGGTTTAGCACAGTGTGGCAAAGGCAAGGGGAAGCCTGTGTCCTCCCCTGGAGCAGCCCTAAGCAAGTCTCTGCCAGTACCAAGCCACAGCCTGTCCCCATCTCAGCCTCCCCCCAACTTCTGGAGCAGCAGGTTGCTCTGGGCGGGGCGG
>WUAM01000262.1:4912849-4925918 GCA_024336885.1 Actenoides hombroni
CCCCGATCCGCACCGCGGGCTCCGTGCCGGCCGCTGCCCTCCTGCCCCTCCGCCCGCCGGGCCGCGCGGCGGCGCCGGGCCTGACGCGACTTCCTGAGCGCCCGTCGCCATGCTGCGGGCCCGTCGCCTCCCGCCCAGACCCCTGCTCGGCACTGCAGGTCCCGAACCCGGGGACCCGCCGCTGCCCTCCCGCTCCTCGGCGACGCGCTGACACCCCCGCGCACCCGCGGTGGGGCCCGGCCCCGCGCCGGCACCATTGCTGCATCGAGCGGTTCCGGCCGCCCTTGCTCGGAACCGCAGCCCAGCGCGGCCTCTCCCTCTGGGTGCCGGGTGTCGCCGGCTGCGGCCGCCGTAGGGGCAGGGGCATCTTTAAACAGCCGTTTGCACCACCAAAGCGCCTCCCCTCCTGCCGATACAAGTGACTAACGGTTATTTTGCTCTCAAATAAGAGCTGCGAAAAAGAAAAACACTGGAAAATTATGTAAAATCACGTTTATGTCGGTTTACAGCGATTCTGTGAGCTCAAAGGAGTTGCTGCTGAAAGAACAATTGCAGAAAGTTCAGGACAGGTATCGATCTGCCTACCCGGCCTTGCAGCAGTGCCAGTTTGCTTTTTTCTGAGTGCAAAAGTAAATGTTGATTGAGATTGCTGCATAGAAACAAACATGGGCTGAGAGTATTTTTTGGATTTGGCATTCTTGGGCTATTTAAAGATAGTCTTTCTGTGGCTTCAGTTGAATTACAGATCCATGGACAGGCTAGCACCCACATTTCTTCTTTGAACCTCCAGCTCTTCAGGGTTATTCAAAACAGTGCAGCACGGGAATAAAGTGACAAACTACAGACATCATTTTATTCTAATGCAAATATTCTGCTTACAAATTTCAGTAACCCAAGGAAGTATTCTTGTAGAGGTCTCACTTCCAGATGTCATTTTGAATTTATTACAAAGGAGAATTGTTGAGTAAGAATTACAAATGCTTTTCAGGGGTAAAAGAAAATGCGTTAAGATGTGATAGTCAAAACCCAAACTGCTACAAGCAGTTGTCCTACTTGCCCCACTGGAGTGCCTGCCAGGGAGTATCACTGGGTTATTAGAGTTGGTACTTTACGATGAGAATTCTGCATTTTATGGATCAGAAGAGATCTTTCATCTGAATGAATTTTCCTCCTTTAGCAAGAAAAGATACTCTATTTTGTTACAAGGTGGACTTTGGAATATAAGACATCTACATTTCAAATTAAAAAAACCCAAACAGCAAGGTGATCTAGTGAAATGTACAACTCATGAGAAGTTTGTGTTTCTGCATAATACACAGTGTACACAGCGCAGCATTTGTGTGCAGCAAAGCACCATTTTCTAGAGCATCACATTTTATATAGAGAAAAGACAATCTCTAATTGTATTTCTTATGGCACATTCACATATCAAAGTTTTCTCCCAATTTTCTCATTATCTGGGCCAAGATTTTTCAAATTTGATTAGCAGTTCTGTGTGTCAGGTCTGGTGACTGAGAGTGGGTTGAAATAGTGCAAACACCCACTTTCAAGTTCTGGTCTCGAAAAGCAACACAGCCAGAACCGTTGGCCACTTCTAAAGTACAAGTCTGTAACTGTCCAGCTTTATAACAAAGCTTTTGACTTTGTACCCACTTTTTCTTGAATGGATTTGCTGAAGGTTAGCCGGGAAAGGCGGGGCAGATTTTATTTTCATCTGGCTCTACTGCAGCTAAGTGGATTTGTAACTGCTTTGCAGTTAATCAGAGCCTAGCCCAGAAGGCCATGTATATGGAAAGAAAATACTTAGGGGTTTCACCAACAGAGAGTCACAGTGCTGCAGTCACCTTTGTGCAATCTCAGTTATTATATCCTCATCTCATTTCTTTTTGCAATAATGATCATCTCAGTGACTTGGTGGAGTTGTGAAGGCCA
This sequence comes from Actenoides hombroni, assembly GCA_024336885.1. Lineage (NCBI taxonomy): Eukaryota > Metazoa > Chordata > Aves > Coraciiformes > Alcedinidae > Actenoides > Actenoides hombroni. Next base: position 4,914,782 of record WUAM01000262.1, read on the forward strand.
GAGGAGATGTCTGTCTCCGATCCTGTGGCCCAGCCAGTCAGCAGAGCCATGTCCCACACTCAGGACTGCGTGAAGTTTGTCGGTGCATCGGAAGCATCAGAAGGGGAAACTCTGAATTCAGTTCAGGAAAGGTGAAATCCAGATTTACATCATGTATTTTTGTAACTCTAAGTAAAGAGCAGATCACAGAAAAAGTCAAAATCCCAATGTAAAGCTGCAGCCCATGTCCTGATCACTGCTTCCAGGATGGGCCTGCCTATGTAAGTGTGTGCAGTGGAGGAAACCAGAGCTGTGACTAAAGTAATACAATTATCTCAGAAATCACATTGGAAGAGATGATTCAACAACTGGATTACATGAAAACTGACTATAACAGAGATGGCAATGAATGGTTACATCCAGAGTCTAAGAAAATGCATGAAGTGTAAAGCAGCTAAAGTTCATATTAGTGTTGTCTAATCATTTAATTGCTCCACTGCATTTGTATTGTTACTTCAGAACTTCTTAGTAGGTACTTTACGCTATAAAGGACCATTGATACTGCTTACACACAATTTTATCTTCTCTAGGTACGGAAGCACTTTGATTTTTTTTTCACCTTCCACCCATTAAAATAGAAGATCAAGCAGTGCACTCTGTTTCAGTGTGCTATAATGTAACTCAGAGCAAACTGTCAGCCACTGAGTGTAAAGCAAGCTTGTTTGCTTTGCTTCCTTCTATAAAAGATGAACTACAGCACATTCAGAATCTAATATGGATCTTTTGGCATGTTATTTCCTTGCACACTTTGGCATATTTTTCAGGTAGCAAAACAGTTATTTATGTGATAGAAGTAATATAGAAATCAGAACAAAAGCCTCAATGGCTTTATCATTATTTTATACTGTGTACTTTACAGAGTCTGATTTTAGTGTCACTTGTGAGAAAACTGCTTAGGTTACTCTCTAGACTGTTTTGAAAAGAATAGTAAATAGATACAGTGTTTTACTCAAAAAGAAAAGAAGAAAAAAAGCTGTTGCTAGTATGATTGGAAAGTCTTTTTCTTACTCTTCTAACCTTAGAAAGTTCTTGGGTTACTATAAAATAAATCCAGAGATAATATTGTCACTCATCTGAAAAGAATGCAGAAATAGTCCAATGGCAATTGCAGCTCAGCAAGATCTTTTTACAGGATAGACTTGTAGAAATCCTCAGGCTTAGAAGTAAAATCTCATTCCAGTATTGAGAGCTTGGTGGTGATGTTGTGTTGCCATGGAACCAAGAAAATGGGAAAAATTTTGGACTGCCCTAAAGGAACAGACTTTCGGAGCTGCATGTGCTCCAAAAAGCTCAACTACTGCTGGGTCTCGCTTCCAGAAAAGAGAGACTCCATCCTGCTTCCATTGAAGTCAATGGGAGGTTTGCCACTGATCTCAGTAGGAGCAGGAGCATGCCTAAGTTTTGCAATCCATCTTTTCAAACTTCTTAAACCGAGGTGTTTACCATGCCAATGAGTCTGGGGAGGTAATTTGCATATGATGGCAAATCAGTAGAACCCAGGCTTTCTGTGAATAAGCTGCTGACCACATTGTGCATAGCAGCCTGCAGATGAGAAAGAGCTGCCAGGACTCATTTTTTTTCAAATAATAAGAAGGTTAGTCCCTCCTATGTTTAAATTCCTCATGAAGCTTCCAATGGAGTTCAACAAAGTACCTGTTTTCTAGACAATGCTGGGGGGAGGAGGAGGAAAAAAGGACGAGGGGGACTTCTTTTTACATCGCCTCTAGCCAGGGTCTGTGCTCCCAGCTCACTTTCAGCAATTCCCATGATGTCACTTTTAGTAATGGAGACATGTTTACAAAAGAGTACACAGCATCCTCTTTAAAAAGAAACTTTCATCCCTGGGAGTGCTACAAAACTTAGGAAACCAAAAACTGCGTGAGGAGGGAATAAAGATCCAGACAAAGGTTCTTTGTTTGCAGTGACCGAACTTGACCTCACACGACTATGAACAATAATGAATATGCAATTTGGCAGTTGCAGAACTCCATGTCAGCAATATTGCCTTTAGTGTACAATGTATTAAGAGCATCTATGAGTGGCAAGTGGCCATGACACGGACGGATAAGATTGTACATAGAAATGGTTTGGGTATACTTTATATCTCAGCTCAAGACAAATCTATTTCATCTTGGATTTCATCTCCCTTATCTTGAGAACAAATGCAAAATTCATTAAGAGTACAGTGATTCTCTCCTATGTAATATAGTACATTGTGTTTCTGTAATTTCTTCTCATTCAAATATCATATTTATTACTGCAATTTTGAAAAGATAAGGGCATTTCAGCCCAAGCTGCTCCTAGCTTTTCCCTTGAACTTGTTACATTAGTACAAAAAAGGCTTTTGTTCTAACAGAAAGCACTACTGGGTTAAAACCAGTATAACTGCCTTTTACTCTTGCAAACTTAGCACCATTTATCTACCAAGCAATTACACACATACTTGTATTACCTACAAATCAGAAAAACTTAACTATCCAAAGGCATTTGCTAGCATTTTTAATTTAGGAAGAGTGACTGACAGAATGTAGAACAAGATTCTCCCACACTCAGACCTTAAGCAATTATCTGCTGTAACAATGCAAGCTTCCCCATGCCTGCTGTGAATAAGGGGTACATTTTGTAAAGGTCGTTATGTCAGTTCTCTGCTATTGTTTGCTGAGGGCATTTACAAAGCTGATATTTTAACTAAGAGTTGATTTGATCTGAAAAATAACACAGACAAACCAACTGATTTACTGTATATAGGGCCTCAATACTGTTGGATACCTCAAAAATATTATCCATCTGTAAATCATTAAAAATCAGTATGTGGGGGGGACTCTGGTTATACAAAGGATAAATCCAGGTTTGTGTTTGCAGATATTTCAAGTTTCACCCATGGCTTTATTTTACGTCAGGCCCAGTGAACTTCTACTTGTTGCCAACTACTTCATAGAAGACAGACAGAATATGAGTTTATTCTCGTGCGGTTCCCTCCCCAGGAATGCAGAGCTGCTTTCTACCCCTCCAAAGAAACAACCAAGGAATAGAAATAAAGACATCTGAGTGCTGAGGGCATTATGGACTATTTTGAAGAAAGAAAAAAAAATGACATGTCACAAAACGGTGATCTTACCAAATTTGCTGTGACTCATCCTTGAGGGATTGCAAGTTGTTCTAGAATAAGACAACCCCTAATTATTATGAGATGCTAGGCAAGTCAGTATCTCAAAAGGAGGTGGTTTTCACTGCTCAGGTTTGCTCTACTGTGTAGTTGTTGGCTTTAGAAAGACTACTCGTATCTTAGAATGTAAAGCACTGTAGGTACTAGAAGTTGGGATCACAGACAGCTCATTCAACCACCAGTGAACAAGAGCTTTTGCAACAGATCATATGGCCCAGGTGTTGAATCACATGCTGTCCCATCACTCCCCACTATTACAGGTATTTAAGACCTTAATCAAGGAGTTGCCAATGGAAAAGTCTTAATTCAAAAGACATGGAAGCCCTAAGACCTGTTCATTGGGAAATTTTCTCAGAATTTTTGGGACATATTTTGCAAACACCTTGGGAGGGTTCTCAAGAGTGTTGGGGCATCTGTGCTGACCTGATGCAACGATCCTGATACAGACTGATATATATCCCAACGAAGGCTTTACAACCCAAATATTTTACAGTCTCCTATTTGATTATCTCTTCTGCAGATGAACAGAGAGCCATCTCCAAAGAGCAACACACCCGGCCCCAATTTACCCAGGCAAACAAAAGAGATTCACTGATTTAGGTTTTGCAAACAGCAAACAGGAACTAAAACTTTCTTTAGATGTTTAGATTTGTTTTGTTTTGTTTTGTTGTTTGTTTGGGGTTTTTTTAAGTCAGTTGCACTGAAAAATACAAGGTCTCCAGGCTTTAGTTTGTCATATATATAATTAACTTTATGTAACTGAAATTTTATCCATGAACACACTCAACAAAAAGTAAACTATAATTGTTGTTTCAGTACAACAAAATTAACTGAGAACCATGATAAAAGCATTTTTTTTTGGCCTTTTCTTTGCACTAATTTGGCTACATCAGTTGTTGCATTTCTGTTCTGACATTCAAATCATGTTGAGCAATTTTCCCACAGTGTTGTTTCCCAAACAAAAGCATTTTTTCCCACTCCCCCTTATGTGTCTCCTGGATCTTGGAACTGCAGAAAAATATCTTTGTTTAAGTCCTAAAACCTGGCCAACAATTGTATTGCAGTGCTAGATTTCACAAACTATCAATGATCATTTGAGCAAAACAACACCAACTGACCCAGCAAGAGCACACCTTTCAGTTACTAAATAAGAGATATTCAACCCACAACCTAAAATCCTACTTAGCTGGGTGGTTTTGGAGCATAAACCTAATACTTTCCCAAGCAATTTATGCCTTCATGAGAGCAGAAATACTTTTATGTGTATACCCTAAAATATTAAATTGCTTAATTATTCTAGAATATTCACCTGGAATGCCAGAGGTCTTGAAAAGTATATAATCTCTTGTTAAGAAGTTATGTTTATGCAGCTCTGGCCTTTCCCCTTTATAAAAGAACAGCATATATTACTAGCTTGGTATTTCACACATGACCAACCATTGCTTCAGGAAAATTAGATGGGGCATAGCATGACAGGCTGGTTTCATAAAGGTGTTTGTAGGCTTGTTTGACTGAGTCACTCCACAGCTCCTTCAGATTTAGGATAATGCAGGATCGTATATGCCTTGTTTATCCTTACTACACTTCCCCCTTTTGTTCTCTCCACAGCAGCGGTAAAGCAGCAGTGGTTTATGAAGGGTTCTTGTTCATTTTACCTTTACCTGAAGTAAGAGATTAAATGACACATTCCCTGCAGCAAAGCATCCCAGGCTGTAGGACAGAGGTGTTTTGAGCCAGGTCTTTTGGGGAAGAGAAATTATTGATGCCCTTCATTATTATCTAATCAACTTAACCTGAGCTACAAAAAAAAAGTTTATATCAGTTTTTGCCTTTAAAACACCTGCCTTTCAGACACACAAAGTTACAAAACACCCCACTTCATCTCACATAAAAATATATCTGTGCTACTTCAGTGTCTCCAAGATCAAAGTGAGCTCCACCACTCAAGCTGTGTGGTGCTTCCTCACCAGCTTTTTTTCATAAAAGAACTTTCTGTGCATTTTCATCTGTGATATTTCTCAGATATGCTAGTATTTAGTATTTCTTATATGACTCAAGAATGTGCTAAGTTAATGAATAAAAACCAAACCAAAACAAAAAATAACAAACAAACCAAAAAAACAAAAAAAAAACCCAAAAACAAACCCAAAAACCTGGGAAGCACTGGAAACTGGAGAAGGCTCCTATGCAGTTAAGAAGTAATTTCTGGAACAGTCTCCCAAGAGGATTGTGGGGCAAATGTCTGCCTCAAGTCCAGCCTACATCACAGGAACATCCTGACACTTTTGGCCATTCCTCATACAGTTTCAGCTCCTCTGGTAGATCATTATGGGCAAGGAGGTACCATCAGTAATCCTAGTATGATGAAACATGGAGCAAAATTTCATAGTTTGTTTACATTAGGAACACTTGTTGCTAAAAATGTCTTAGTTACTATATTTTAACTAATATTTCAAGCATTAGCATAGATATGTTATCTGTTCCTGATCAGCCCTCAAAGTGAGAGCCAACATATTTTGAAATATCATTTATTTTCTAATCTGGGCCTTGTTAAATCTCATAAAACTTGGGTCAGACAGATCTGGAGGAAAAGTCATCTATATCGCAGTACCTGCAAAATTCAGAAGCAGAACAATGCACAATCAAAGAGTACGAATTCCGTTCTGTGACTGTGATCAGTAGCATGATCCAGTCTCTCTGTTTCTCTGTTCTATCTATTCCTCTGGTAAATCTAAATATAAGGTGTTTCCTGACCACAGATGTGCCCCATCTCATATTCATGTGGTCAGTTGATATTTGGAATTGAAAAAGACTCCATACAAAGCAAGATGTGCATTTTCAGAGGACCACACCAGAAAATATATGCTGATGGAGCACTCCAGTGAAGAAATGCCTTAAATCTAACCCGTGAGGTTTGCTATGGGGACTCGAATTAATCATTTAGAAAGGTGTTAAATTAATGTTAGAGAAGGAAAGGTGTTATTTCAACAACATTTCAATCTGCAACCCTGTCTATAATCCTTCTGATTTAGATTTAATTACTTTTTTCATTTTTGCTAAACTAAGATTCCTTCCCCATCTCCATTCTCTTCAATTTCTTGCATTCCAGGCTAAACTCTGTATTTAGTGCAATATCCAAGATATCTTTAGACTCTCTTTCCTCAGTACAGATCATGACCTAGCCTAGTTGAAATAAGATTAAATACGAGAAAAGGGGCTAACTGTATATGTACTATAAAATTAAAAAGACAAACCTTGTGAATATTGACTATGTCCTCTTCTGATGTCCTCTCCATCTACATGTTTTTGTGTTTTAGCTGACATAGCCTGAGATCCTTGGGGTAAAATCATGGCATGGCAAAAGTGAATGGCAAAACTCCTACCCAGAGCAGGATACAGTATGAATACTGGTATATGGTATGAATATCAGAAAACTTAGATACTATATTGCAGGACAACCACACCTACTTACTTTCTGAGCCCTATTGCAACTTATACTGCACACTTCTGTATTATTTAAGCATTTGACATATGTGGGGAGGATTTTAATTTATGTAAAATTAATTTAACCGAGAGTAACCTTTGAAATTAGGCTTACATTATCAGTTGTGATTGGTGCAGGATACCTCATGGAGCTGCAAACTACGCTTCCTTACGTAACAGGCATTAGGAGGCAGTTACACAACTTAATGCAAACACCACCAACAGACGAAAATCCATGGCACAGACAGGATCTTGAGTAATCATCAAAGCAGTGCCAGAAAGCAAATTCTACCTGCAGAAAATGTGGGATTTTTTCATGTTAAATGCATTTCAGGGGATGCTCTGCCTTTCAGTTGCTGGTAGCCTTAATACAGAGTTTGCCAGAAAGTGGCTTTTTATTGTAAACTTCCTTCAGAACCTGTTAATACAAACTTTGACCAACACTGCCACACAATGTGTGTGCAATTCAACTCATATCTTTACTGACTGCAATAATAAACTTTTGGTCTAAAACAAACAGGTCATTAGCAAACAGATAATTCTGTGCATGGTGGTTACTTGGGCCTCTCTCGTCTCATCATCCTATTTGTCACTCAGTGTTCATATGCTTAGAGTTTAATGTCTGAGTACGTCTTCATGATGTCAGGGCCTTGCAGTTTTCTCAAATTCAGTGCAGGTGAAGAACATACTCCTTTTCTCTGTGCACAAATTTTATTAGTGTCCCTTAACTATAACTGTTAATTCAGGCAATACTTTTATCTCAGGTGTTAACTTAGGTCACAGAGTATGTCTAAATTCAGGCAGCTATGCCTGTAGACACATATATTCTAAATTCAAGGAATTATATTAAATTATCTCTGTAGTATCTTCAGAATATTTTTAAAGTTGATATAATTTCTTGATAAATAAATTTCAACTTGTTCCAACAGAGCACTACATATTAAAGCATTTTAGATACTTTATATTGCAGAAGTTACTTTATATTGCAGAATTTTAAGTGTTACACAGACTATTTTATGGGAAGATTCTGGTCACTTATATGAGTAGAAATTGCAATTACTGAAAATTTCTACTGGTAGAACAGAACAGAATTTTTTTTTCTCAGCCATTATAAAAGACTCACATGCATGGCAAAACAAAACTGTGTGGCCAGAAATACTTTTTGAAAGACGTGCAGTTTATCACAGTTTAACTACATCACATCCTTAGAAAACACTCAAGTATTTACCATCAAGCCTGGAAGAAGGCATTTACAAGGTTTTTGGGTTTTTTTTAATCTATGTCATTGCCTGATTCCTTGACCGAGGTGTTCAGAATGGTTTAAGAGGTAATGTGTTTGAATCAAATATATTCAAACAGCAATAAGTAGTATTATTGGATGACTAGGGCACACAGAATTGGGCTGCGTTCAGTGGGACAGGAATGCTGAAAGAAGGGGAAGTTGTTTTTTACCTTTTTCACAGCCTGGTAAGAATCCACCCATCCAACTTTAGTCTTAAGGAGGTGTTTTATTTCCCCTCTTGAGCCTCCTGTTTCTAGGCTTCCACCTCTCCAAACACAATCACTTGGAAATACTTTAATACATTCATTCAGTCACTGAAAACCCTGCCCAGCAAAGTCCAAAGACCAGGTTTAAGAATCACCTGAAAACCCAACCCTTCCTGATTCACTCTTTCCTTTGTTTTTTTCTCTTTCAACAGCAAGAAACACCATTCCTTTGGGTTTTTTTGGGTAAAACTTGCTAGTGACAAAATATATCACTCAGCTGGGAGGTGTGCAGTGAGCTAGATGGGGGAAACAATCCACCTGAAAAGTAAATCTTCATCAAAACCATCATGCTGTAGAGGCATGTCCAGCTGTAAAGGCAGCAGAAGGGTGGGAAGAATAACTGAGGAAGGGGCGGGAGCTGTGCAAAGTAGCAGGGCCATTAAAAGACACATATGTTTGTGCTCAAAGAGTCATATCCTACTGCTTGTGAGGAATAGCATTGTTTGCTGTTATTGAAAGAGAACATAAACACAGGGGAGGTAGAGTCCCAGAAGGATAACAGACTTCATGGAGAATGAGGTCAAATTGCAGCTTTAAAAAGTACATTCTTTACATGATTATTCAGGTTAAAGCTTAGCTGGTTTGGGCTTTATGTTTTTGATAGTGGTTTTTTTTGTTTGTTTGTTTAGGTTTTTTTTTGTTTGTGTGTTTGTTTTTCTGGGGGTTTAAAAAAGGAAAATAAATACTCATGCCTTTTCCCTCATTTAAATTCCCAGTTAAAAATAATAAAAATCAGTTTTACTTGTATGTCAACAATTCAATTTACCACAATATATTTGTATTTATTCCCTAATTAAAACTAAATTCCATTTGTCAAAGCCCTTTAGAGCACAGTGGTGTCAATAAATTAATCACCAAAGCATGTCTTTCTTGAACAAGGTGTTTTCCTCAATGTGATGTTCTGCTACAAGTTACATCCAATCCTGTCATGCTTGAAAACACTATAATTATGTTGGTCAGGAACATAGTTTTTCCCATAATGAACCAGGTTTCCAAAGTGGTTTCTACCACCTACAGTTTGGAAACCGGTATAATGTCAAACAGGCTACTTTGTTTCCTTGCCTACTGTTGGCAAACTGCCATTTATTTCTATAAGCATGGTTAAAACCTCTGCATACAAACAATGGGCCTGTGAGTAGAGAATAATCTGGGAAATGTGATGGAGTATTTATTTACTGTTTTCTTTTACTTTCATCTCTTAACTTTTTTAATGCTTCTTTGCACTGGTTATTTCAGAATTGTTTGTCATCAACAATATCCTAATTGTTTTACTTTAACAAACAAATACAAAACATTCCACAGATTTATTTTTTAATCATGGATTTCTCTTCCTCAATTAAAAAATAACAATAAAGGAATACATAAAAAAATAATGGTGAAGCAGTCACTGAGTCTGAAAAAAATTAAGCTGTCCTGCCCCAAATCATTCAGTTCACTTTGCCCATTTTAAGACACCTAAGAACAACGTATTTCCCACTCTTCCCTCTGTCTGCAAGTATTCTGAGCACTGTATGGGCACCTCTAACTATATTTTCTTTTCCTTTTATGCTAAAACCCAATGACAAAATAACCAGTGCCTTATCCTGTCCAGCCAATCCTGTCAAATGCATAGTCATGAACAAGGGCATAAATGAAATACAGCTGGAAGAAGCGTGATTCATATTTAGAGGGGAGGTATTCAGGAGACGTGCCAGGGATGATCTCTGTCCCCTGCTATTTTATCTGTCCTGCCAAGGCATTTACACAGCTCCCATTACTGTGATGCCAGAACATATAGGAACATATACTATTCTTACAACACTCAAATAGGGTGGACAGATTACATGGGTTATCCCAGGTCAGAAGATTGAAGCAGAACAGATCATTGCACATGCTTCACAAGCTCTTGATCAGTACAAGGTGTTTACCAACCATTTCGTTATAAATAAATACCTAACCTCATTCCGAAAGTATCCAAGTGCTTCTCGAGCATTTATGCTAAAATAGTCCACCTTGGAGGTTTTATTGGACATGAACCAATAGCTGAAATGAACTGGTGTTTGACGTATAGCAGCTTCTTTTGATGCACATCAAATGCTCTTCAGCTATGGCTGTCAAGATAAATAACAAGACTTCTACATTTCTATTTTTGGGGCAATCATTTTAATCATAGAGTGCCCAGTAAGACTGTATTTCCCCCATTGCCCATGTGGTCATAAAATTGAGTTCATTTCTGTTAGAGGAAGATGTCAATAACCTACACACGCCTTTAGGTTTTCAAAGGTAAACTATCAGAATATGCTTTAAAGCAGCATTTTACCTGAAATTGATTTGGAAGCAAAATATACCCATTTGCATTCATTAAGAAGTTATTCCCAAAATATAAATATATAAGTATGATCTTGTTAATTTACTGAAGCCAGCAGTGAGATTTCTGCATGGGACACTGACATATTAACATCTACTATGAGTGATGTAAGTTCATGTTGATGGTTGGATGTCACCTGGTAGCTTCTCCTGCAGAGGTACCCATTGCTGGCTGACTGGCTAACACATTGTATGCCCCTTTGTCCTTGAACTCTATATAACTGCTTTGTCACAAGTGGAGGAATAATGCTGTTTATACAATCCCTTGATTCCCATTTGATATCATGCAGTCAGAAAGTATTAATATGTTTACAATTATCTTTATCTGTAAAATGGCAAAATGCATACCAGCCTGATAGGATGTTGGGAAAGATAATTAACTGTTATTTGGAGAAGCTCTTAAGGTTGTTGAATACTACATCCTGCAAGAGGGAGAAATACATGATCTGCTGACACTTGGTTAACACACACACCCCCCCCCCCCCCCCCCCCCCCCCTCCCGCACTCTCCCCTCCACCCCCCCCCCCGCCGCACACAAAAAGCAGCGGAGCGGGG